>JAQGAU010002585.1:0-15116 GCA_034698045.1 Paramacrobiotus richtersi
GCTAAACGAAGATACGGTTCGCGAAGTCACCTCATGAGGTGGTTACGGCGCCGTACCGCTCGTTTAGCCACGCCGGCGTACCGTATCGAGATTCGCTTCGAATTCGAGACCCACCCTAAGTAGTCAGCAAGTCACAAGAGAATTCTTTTAAATGAAATTTGATGACTTGCGATTATTTGCGATTACACAACGAATTAATGCCAGGCGATGATCACACGGTGCGTAGGCTGTATTCCAACAATCTAGCTAATCTGAACAAAACAAAAGATGTGACAGTTTGCGCACCTTTATCGTCATTTGATCGGCTCTGGCTTATCACCCATTTCTCGAAGCACAACTATGCTGGTTTCTGCTCCGCATTGTGTAATACATACAGGCGGAGATCGGTCGGATTGATTGGTACATTGAGTATGTTAATTATTCATGCTAATTAATCTTAATTAGTGCTGATTGCAGATTCATATTCGCTCACAGTTCACCATCTCTGCACAGTATTTCACTAACTAATTTCACCGCGGCCGTAAATGTGCGCATGTAAATACGAAAATATTGGCGCTTGCTAACTGTTTGTGTAAACATAAGTACAGTATATTAACAAGTAAACAATGCAGTTGTTCTACTTAATGACACGTGCGCGGTTTGTTGCATCCTGAGATCGATCGTGACACATTTGCGAAAACAGTCAATCAGATACGATAAAGGTTTCGCTCGAAAATTAGATACTAAACTCGTTTATATGGTGCATGAAGCCTGAATGTTATTGTTTTCGAGGTGGCATAGATATCGAAACCAATTAGGCGCAAAAAACCAGTCAAACGCAGCATTCAGAAATACTGCATTAAAGCGGCCGGTGTCGGTCAAGATTGGTGATGCTGTGGTCAGTGATCTGCTAGACTGATTAGCGAGCGTTAGAAAGCGCCGAACGTACAGCTACACGCGAGCGAACGATCTGCACTGCAGGGCAATATGTATTAGTCTCCGCTAAAACATTAAATCACTAAACCATAAATTTTCACAATTTCTAGATATGGCACGTTTCGTAGAACTCCCTTTTTTGAAAACCATTAAATAATGATGTAGTCCCGTAGTCTCCGTAGTCTTCAACCAGCGGTGCTGTAGTCTCACGTAGTCCGCGTACTTCGCGCACTCTGTGTAGTCCGCGCAATTGGCGTAGTCGATGTAGTTTGTGTAGTCCGCGCAGTCTGTCTAGTCCGTGCAGTCTGTGTAGTCCGTGTAGTCTGTGTAGTCCGCGTAGTCCGCGTAGTCCGCGTAGTCCGCGTAGTCTGTGTAGTCTGTGTAGTCCGTGTAGTCTGTGTAGTCCGTGTAGTTTGTGTAGTCCGCGTAGTCTGTGTAGTCCGTGTAGTCTGTGTAGTCTGTGTAGTCTGTGTAGTCCGTGTAGTCCGCGTAGTCTGTGTAGTCCGTGTAGTCCGCGTAGTCTGTGTAGACCGTTCAGTCTGTGTAGTCCGTGTAGTCTGTTTAGTCCGCGTAGTTTAGTGGAGTAATCGTAGTTTATTGTAGTCCGCTTAGTATGCTTGAATTCGTGTAGTTTCTCGTGGTACGTGTGTAGCCGGCAGGGAGGTTACCCGGCTGACGGTTGGGTGAGGTAGCCTTTTTTGTCAATTTCAAAAAGGTTACCTCTATGGTTAAGGTATAGGGCCGGCAGGAAGGTTACGGGGCCCGGCAAAAAGGTTTCCATGCCCGGCAAAATGGTTTCCGCTGTCCATTTAATAGTCTGGTGCAAAGCAGCAGTCTGTAACGGTACGTTAAGAAAACAAGGAGCAAGTAAGACAGACTGTTCTTATTCTCTCAGTAGTGATTCGGGCCTCTGTATTCCTTATAGGTCGAAAGACTGAAACTAACTGTTTATATAGCGGAGTCAGCTCGGCATATTTTCCGAGCATTTCCAGCACAGCTTGTGAAACTCCGGTATTGACCTCGAAATATGTTTCAAAGTGAAGGAGAACAAAACTTTATAACCTTGATCATTCTTTAAAGATTATCGTAATATATTAATTATTATTTGTTGTTACCAACCGGTCTACCGAAACACAAAACAAACTCAATTTTTGGGTGAATATAGATAATTTCTGCTTCGCTTTTGTGGCACACCGGTATGCTCGAATTTTTTTTACTTGCTGAGAAACATATGGCAGATTCCGCATCCGGCTGAGTGACTGAGGTCATAGTTTCTTGGTGGGTAGTTTTGCTAAACCCAGCATAGTATGAAAGCAACAGGCTCCCTACCAGGCAAAGGCCTGAAGCGGAAACCCGTCTGATCGGGAGGTATATTGGAGCGGTAACCGGTATTCATCACCGACCCTTCCATAAACTTCACCGAGGCAAGGTGACGTGTTCATAGCCCTGACGATTCCAGATCTGGGTGTTTCCTGTACACCACTGCAAACAACAGAATAAACAGGAAGACTGACCTGGGAAATGATACCCGATTGCGATACTCATTAGAAAATTTCACTAAGTACTCTGTAGCACTTAATTTTACGAAATACTAATTAGCAATTGTTTTACTAAGTACCTGCTACAGAGCTCGCGAGCAGTGTACTGTAGCACAGGCTGCAGCAACCGACAAATCGCTAGCAATATTTTGATTGCTACGGTACATTGCTAGTATATTGTAGCAGACACCGGCCAATGCGGTACGGATTCGCAGGTAATGTGCCGGCGCAACAACAATGTGCCTATGGAAGCGTGAACAGCGTAATGAGTTAATCTATCCATGAAAACAACGGAAGCAACGTCTCTTACCATTTTTTGTGCTTCCGGTTCTGCTCGCCGCTATATCTGGGTCGGGTGCTGATTAGCTGAAAAATATCCGGCACGTAGTATCGCCTACAATTGGCCACACAGCGATCAAAATTAATAAAACAGCCTAAAAAGAAACTGGAAACAAAACAAGTAAAAGCAGCAGATGTCACCGTATAGCTGACGGTGGACATGGTGGCAATGAGGAAGCACACATCGCCAGTACTTACACATGAGATGATGGGAGTTGTCGTAATTCTCGAAAAAGTCTCCGTAGTTTTCAAACTGCCAAGACACCACAATTACTCTTTTAAAATTTCAGTTTTCTCTCAGTTAGTCGGCCGTATAGCAACGTAACAAAAAAACTTTGCAGTTTTGCACGATCTCAGTCGTTCACATAAAAAGGCTGAAAGCCGCTTCTTTACATACCAGATGTATGGCGTAAGCAAACGTAAACCAGCCGCTGACAACAGCTGAAACCAGCTGCGATAAGCGAATACTGCTGCTGGTTTTGAGCCTGTGCAAGTACTGGAGGATGGTTAGGTAACTGGTCGGGCCAATTTATCGATCGGAGGAATTCATTCCTGAGCGACCACTCTCGCCTGCCGCGGCAGTGGAGGTGCATTTTCATCCGTACAAAGCAATGATCAATGCGGTGAAGGAGTTGCAAAGCACAGCATGGCGTAGACGTAGCACAGAGCTGATTAGATACGTGGAAACGGCGCACGGGAGTGCAGAGTATGATAAATATTATTTGTTACCACTTTAGCCCAGAGGAGAATTAGCGCGGTTTTCGTTTAGTTCTGGAAATCGGGCAAAATTATAGTTTAGTTTTTTGAAACTAGGCGATTTCTCATCTCTAGGTACCAGGTAGTAAGTTCTGTTCAGCTACAACTCACAAGTTTTATGGCATGTACAGTTCGCCCTTAAACTGCCCGCTAGACATAGTACAGCGCATTATTTCCGCCAAAACAATAGTTGTGAATGAAGTACAAATATATTACTGTAATTCTGGCGGCTGCTATCTGGCTGCGCACGAAACTCTCAGGAATACGTGGTTTGATACCTTCTAAGTTCTACAGAATACGCACGCTAGCTGCTGGCACTGGTCTTCTGCCAGTTGCATCTGTGTCTTGCATAATTAGCGATTAAATAGACCACAGGTGACAGGCAGTCATCTGCATGTTAGAAACGAAATAATACCTCATCTGCCCGAATAATTGATAGACATTTGGAAATAGCCAACCCGAGGTCGACCACAAATCAATGCTATTTCTGAAATTTCGAAAACGGACTACCAAGTAACCGTCACATGCATGGATATGTAGCTTAGATATCTGAGCTCGGTGTTAGTTTGATTCCAGAAATAGTTTCACCACACAGTATTTGTGGACACAAACGAATGGCATTTAGCAAGACGATTAGACCTGCTGTCAGGGTTAGCATGAGACGTCCCATCATCTTCACCCTCCAGCGAAGAACACCCATACTGAATACACCTAGGTGGATGATCCAAGAAAATTAAAGGTCAACCTTTTAGAGGTCGACAATTCAACAATTTCCGCGACCCATCAGTCTGTGTCTCTGCTGAATGGAATGTGGAATCAATGGAGTAGAACAATCAACGAATAAAACGAGGTTAACGTGGTGAATACGTTTTGTCAGATGGTTGCCGTCTGACCTGGATTTCAAGAGTAAAACGAGAAAAAACGTTTAAACGAGTAAATGTGACGTAAAACAATAGTGTATTACTTATCAGCCTGATTCAACCTGGTACAACGTTTCAGAAAACAGTCCACATTGCTGTTGTTGTCATTCACCTACATTCATCAGTGCGCGAGAACCTTGCAGCGAAACATTAATCTGCAAAATTGCCTCTTTTCTAATACTGTATGCGTCGACCGAATGCGTAATAAATTGATCATACAGAAAATCCATACTGCACTAAGCGCACCTGTACTGGCAAAGCCGCATCAACAATATGGTTATACATGCAAATACCGCATGCTCGCTGGAGGATATCCGACACCGTCATCAGACGCGTAGTGCTCGAGGAAACCTCAGACCTGCAAAACAACTTTATTCTCTGCATAGCGCAAGATTCCAAAATTGCAGACTACGAAAGAAAGAAACCCGGTAAGTGAAGGGTTGAAAGTCTTGAAACCTTAACTCGCTGTTGCCAAAGCAATTGTCGTCCATCGACTGTTTTTGTAAATGCGCTCCCGTTTAGGGCACCTTAAGTTATCTGGATGTGGACCACCCAGTCTTGCAGACAAAAAAAGCTGTATTTATGATACATTCAATACATCCAATAACAACTGTCCGGCATTTTCGCGGTTTTTCGAAAGATTTTTTTAAACCATAGTCGTCTGTGAGCAGAGTCATGCAAGCCCCACAGTAAAGTACTCATTCGCGTAGTATGGCGAATTGCGGCTGGGCCTTGTGTACGAGGTATGATCAAAAAGTCTTGTCCTTGACCCTTTTTCTCCCCGGGAAAAGCGACTGGCCTCTGGTTTTCATATTTATATGAAGCAGGTTCACTTGCCGATTAGTTACAAAAGCAGGTTTGAAGAGAACTCAATCAGCCGAAAAACGGCGCCAGATCTTGTATGTGGTTGTTTGCGAGGTTGGTTCAGCGAACTATCTGTACCTTCGCAAATCCATTTTTATTTCTCTATGGAATTTTTGCATGATTTAAAGTCAGCAGAATACAGATAGAATGTTCATTGAACTATCACGAAATCAATTTAACCCGGAAAAAATACTCAGAATTCATGTTCGAACAAAAATCTCAAAGCTGCACCCGGGGTCGAAGATGCGCATTTCCACAGCCATCCAGCTGGTAAATAGGACAACATTGACAGGAAAAGTTTTACCCTCGCCAAACTAGAGAAAACTCAACTAAGCTTTAAGCGCCGAACAATGTTTCGTAAACGCCTGTTAATTCTACCACACGTTTCTATCGGCTTACCAGAGGACGGACGGACTTTTGTGACAGCTTTCAGCCATCCCAGTTTTTGAATTTGAAATTAAATCGCATCAACGCAATGTCTTGTAAAAGACTGCCTATTACGACGTTAGTCGAAATAAAGCACTGTCAGTTTCAAAAACGGTTTAATCGGTTCTGAAATCAACATTACCTGGTTGACCCTGCGAGGAGTCATATGTATCTACCAGAATTACCAAACTCGTCCAGTACTTGTTTATCCCGATATCAACTGCCCAGCTCAACATTTCCCTTCGTATGACCATCCAATCTCCACCAGCCGCGGATTCGGCTTACCATCCGCATTGACTCCTTGACCGGTGGGCCTCCGCCACCACCATCGGATCCAGTGGGGGCTTCTATTTGAGCGCTTACAGCAGATCTCCGTTAGGTAACTCAGACAGCGCCATCCCAACACCAGAATCACATATGGTAGGCAATCAGTGAAAAGACACTGAGAACAAGAGAAAGTACCACCAGACCCGGCCCTGCTGATGATGAGTACCGTTGTGTGTACAAACTGGAGTGGTTGCATTAGACTGGGTTGCATTCGGCCCTGGCTATTATATTGGTCAATCAGGCAACATCATCATCAATATTTTTCTCTCGTTCTTCCCGGACCGATGCAGTATACAATGGGCTAAATGGTGCTTTATCCCATTATGGACCACAACAAATAATGGTGACACAACCCCGCAACGATAACTCTTGCAGTGGATTCAGAGGTTGCCGGGACCGTCCTGCAAATAAATTATAACTCCGCCAAGTACACAGCTGTGTTGTTGAGAATCAGGCGGAAGACAACGGTAAACAAGCCACCAAGTAGGTTATGCTGATTAGACCGGTGCGCTGTGTAAGAAATTGCCCGAATGTGAGAAAGGTTGCCTATACCGTATGTATTTTTGCAATCAGAAGCAACCCCCCCTTTAGCCGCCTCCCGTAATGAACGCCTATCTAGGGTCAGTTTTTCCAATATTCCATCCATAAAAAATTCGAAGGTCACCTCTTCCTTGGACGCCGTCGAAAGCATAAGCGCCCTGGGCTTCTAATGAGCAAATATTGAACACAGATCTGACAGGCGTGAATGGCGGTTTAATAAAATAGTGTAAAATGCGATCAATGAAGAGTGTAGGGTGGTGCATGTGTGGTAATCCCCGCATCTCGAATGCAGAGAATCGTTGCGTGCGCACATACGTACGGCTAGTCCACAAGTAAGCTACCGCGCTCGATCCAGTATACTTGGCTACACAACCTCGTCAAGCACGCGCATTACACTGTGCTACCGTGTCAGGAATGATCTGCTTTCAACGCGGCGTGCTCTGCATATTACTTGTTATATTACGGCTAAATCACGAACATGCAAAGGAGGATAAGAATCTCAAATCCGGGCAGAAACGCAATTAATCCGTCACTGCATAACAAGCCGGTTAGTGTCGAATAAGATCTTCGTTTGACCGTGAAGCAAGGAATGCACCGGAACACTGACCATTCAAAAGTAAACTATGAACTGGAAAACTGAAAATTAGAACGCTGACTACACAAGAAGAGGTCCGATGCAAGAACAAAGCATGAAATAACTATGTTTGTCGATTTCTTTTACACTGTTGTAAAACATGAGTTGTTTGGTATGTAGTTGATTTCTCTATGAGTCAGGTTCACAAAAATCTGCCGGCTTTTACGCAGCCCAAAAGAGCAACCAGATCATAAGTGTAATGGAACTGGTTTCCGTCATAATTGCCAAAATAAGAATTAACAGCCGAACCGACCATTTGCATCACTTCATGTCTCGATAGCTGTTTCCAGCTCAGAACGGCTCTGCTGAAAGATCGCTTCTTCGTGTTGACTGCTTATCATAACCCTAGATTTATTGGTATGCTCCCATCGCACGTTTCTCAAAAATATCGCAAAGGGTCACAGCTCGGCAATCAATGATATTCGCTATCGATTTCTCGGGTAGAACCTCACTCACACTCAACATTTCCTGCCACACGTAGACAGTATGCTCGGATTGCTGCAGGATTGGTTCCAGAGAAAACCGCCAACGTGAACCAGTATACATAAAATGCTGCGCCGTGTGCGCCCACGGCAAGACTTCTAACTTTTAAGTGGTCTCTTTCATCATTTTTTCTGTGCAGTGGAAGCGCATCGTTGCTGTTCCTACAGATGGATTGGTCACACAATGCGTACCATGCGGACTACTTTCAAATGCACATGAAAAGAGCATATTAGCTGACAAAAGACGAGTCGTGAGACGACTGTGGACGGAATTCCCGAAAAAGTGATGCACTGAGACACATCGGCTCATTGTAACAGCGCTAACGGCGTAACTGAGCAAATAACAAGAGGATGCTCTTTCACCTTTTAACCCAATCTGTTCCTAGATTCTTTTTAACCCCGTTATCAGGGTGCCCTCTCCAATTTTTGTAGCCGCTTGAGCCTTGATTACGGTTCGACCGCCATTGCGTAGATGATACGGCTTCGTCGGCTTTTCCAGGGCGATTATTTCCGCCAGGTATATTTATACATGGAATCGTTCGCGTGCTTGATCTTGTACAGCCAGATAGCATCCAAATGCTTCCAACGTTCGAGCAGCGACAGAATTCGGTATTCGTTCACCAGGCGAGCTGTCGGAATGGAAACATAATCCGAAATCGCTCGAATGGCTCTTCGCTGTATGGCAGCCAGTTTACCCCGTAAGGACGCAGACGCGGTACTCCACACAGGAGCACAATAGTCCATGTGTGACTGCCACTGGACAAACGCGTGATAAAGTCCGATACATTGTGCTACGGGCGGTCCATCTTTGGCTCGGTTAATAAGAGCAATTCCATGAATCGTACTGTTCTGGACCTTGCTGACGTGATCGGTCCATTTCAAGTGTTCATCAACTATCACCAGATGTTTGATGCTGTTTCCCGGTTCCAGTACTTGGCCATTCAATGAAATTAGGATATTCTGTTCTCGATTGCGGCACGAGCTTATCAACATGAATTTAGATTTTGTCTCATTAATTACCAGGCGATTTGAAGAAAACTACTCTCACACAGCCGGAATAACTTCGGTCAGTTTCTGGGCCGCTTCCGCTTGGTATCGGCTGTTATATAACCAATGGTATCGTCAGCGAAACTTTTGAATTGCACATCAGAACAATCAATTTTCAAAAAGTCGTTCAAATAAAGGGTAAACAGAGTCGGTCCAAGAACAGACCCTTGTGGTACACCAGCGTTAACCGGTGCCCAGTGCGCGGTATGTCTGCCGTTACGAACCCATGCGGCCTGTCGGGTACGAGTGAAACCAAGTTAAGCGCTGTTTGGTTAACCCCGATGTTGTTTAACAATATGATATGATGTGATATGATATGACATCGCACAATCTGATAAGCACACAATCACACAATTTGTGGGAATGAACTTAAAACAATCCGGGTAATTGCTACAGACTGGTTTGGTTAGTCCAAACTGAAGGCACATATCGATGCAGATTCTCTCCGCCTCCACTGCGTACTAGATTTGCCATGCCGCGCTCGCCTGGCAGCTGTTTGTGGAGCGAAAGAGATAGAAAGTGGCGCAGCATCCAGGGAAGCGGAAGCGTTAGAGCGTAATACAGTACAGTGGTGTAGGTCTACTGTGCGAGGCCTACAAGCTGTGCTGGTGTACCGAAGCGTACGTGTGTGGAACAGAGGCGTTAGGAAGAACTACCTCATCATACAGTAAGCTCGTTGGTTCGCCTCACTTATTGATCTGCCGATATGTGCTTCTTACCAATTGTAAACAAAGTTTTGCAAACGGAATAGCGCAAATACTTTAGAGAATGTTTTAAGGATGGAGTGCGCAGCTTCTCCATCCTCCAGTGAACCCTCCAGTGAATCGTCCAGCTTTTAGATTCTGTTTTATGCTTATTGCATTGTTCCATGGCATCTCATGATTCTCATCTCATAAAAGATTATAATACTACCAACTGCTGACTTAAAAAATTCATGGTTATTCACATCAACGCTGCAATTTTCAGTGATCATTTCGTAATAACGACCAAAAAACCTATTCTTTTATGTGATAACTAGGACTGGTCACCTTTTATGCTACGTGACACACATTTCCACAGGCTTAACGGCTGCATTAGCATAGCTAGATTATCCTACAATGTCACGGTTTTACGGTTTACCTACCCAACCCGCTCGAGAAGAGAAGGTCCTACGGATGCCATGTACTGTAACTGGATAACAGTACACAGGATTCTTGTTGCCTTGATTACAAAACAAAATCAATAACTGCGTGCCCTGATTCCTGTATGCTTTGTTGTTTTATTCCTTATATCGTAAGGAAGCTTATTGCCCTCCTGGCTGTGCGCAGGCGTGTTGTCAATGCTATAAAATATTATATGAGCTCTTTATTGGCATTGAGCGACTGTGTGGCAGTGACTGCATGTTTCTCCAGACACCAGTTCGGGCTCGCGTGTCATGAAATAAGCAAATAATGTGCCTTTCGTCCGCGCAGAATTTAACCAGTTCAAAACATAACTTCAATACATGCGTACACTAAGGAGATAACACGCTGTCGAAAAATGTGGGGATGGGGATAAACCCAGTCGTGGTAAAAGAGCGCTCCTGATAACTCCTGCTTACAGTATTTGTGATATGCTCTCCTGATGACTGCTGCTTGTATCCTGTTGAACAGGACCTGTTCCCGGAAGTAAGAAGTTATTTCGTTTTCAGTTTTTATACCGGAATAAAAGCCGTGGAGCTGTGGAATGGTGCTGACGGAGTGCAACCCGTCCACTGATCAGAACACCGTCCCGTCCACCGTCCCGTGCATGAGAGCTGAAGTGGTCGATCAGAACCATTAAGCCGATAATATTCACATTCGGCGCGCAGTTTATTCCACAATGTTTAGAGTTGTATTTATGAAGGCTACTAATTGGAATCCGCGGTTCCGGAAACGATTTTGCCGCCTAGCTTCAGCATTAAGTATGAGAGTTTTCTGTGTATTGTAGTCAGATATTGCTGGCGCTCTGATTTGGCTTTTGCTGGCCCAGGATTTTAGCTTGTATTTGCTTTTTATTGCCATCGTTCTTTGATTAGTTTAACTTCTCTTATAAGTTCTACCTTGACTGCAAATAATGTAGCTGGCAGCGAAGCTCTCTTTCTCTCTCTTTCTTTCCTCCATTTCACTACGGCGCAGGTGTAGGTGTGAAACTGTTCTGATGTTGAGCAAATACAACTGACGCACACTGCGCAACCCGGTTCTCCACGTTGTTCTTCCGGAAAAAAGTCCTTCCGTACTGGGTTCCGTTCCCAATTTGTCGACGATTCATTTTGCCGGGAAGCCAGACAATCGAACACGTGTCGCTGCGATTTTGCCGGCGATAATCGCTGTTAGGGACGATGCGGTAATTCCCAGGAGTATTATTCGATCAAGGGCAAAACGTAAACTAACTTCCTAAGTTATCTAAGAGCAAGACATATTGTTCGAAGCTGAAACAGTTGAGAAAGTGTATGCAATGTAGCGTGCATTCTGCTCAGTGAAGACGCCAAGATCACGTTACGTCACGACTGCGTAATGTGATGCGAAGGCTAAAGGTTATACTTATTGTGATATGTTGTTAGTAGCTCACGCTGGGTTCGTTTTGATGTTTTTTCGAATATGTACGGGCCTTCGGAAATGTTCTCACTGATTGGCTGAAGTGACGAGAACCTATTGGGCATGTTATGCATTTCAGACTTCTCAAAACCTTAGTAAACGAATTGAAGCGCGCTGTGAATCCCATACATTCCTTGCGCTGTATGAAAGACTCATAAGGCGGATGAGATCAACTGATAACCCACAGTGTAAAAAGTTCTGTTTTAATAAGTATCAACGATAAATAGTGCAGTATATCGAAGCTAGCTTAATAGTACTCGAGACCAATCATCCAACATATAAACAGTACCACAGTAAGCGGGATAACAAAGGACAGAGCAAGAATATTCTTGTTATTTCTGTATTACAAAAGCAGAATCAACAAGTACAAACTCCGGGTCACTTATCTGACGTTGATGGACAAAGGCGGCGTGGAACCTTCACTGAGGGCATATTTTCGTCGGCCAACAGTGGAGTGAATGGAATAATGAAAATACATCAAGGGGTGCGTAATATAGTAGCCATTGTAAAGCTGTAAGCATCCGAAATCAACCCATGAGCCTTTGAATACTCCAGATAGCAAAGCAGACTGAAAAGTGAAATCACTAAATAGAGAGACTGTGAGGCGTCTGTAACAACTAGCATATTGAACGAACCAAGTGCGGATATAGTCAAGACTGTCAAGCACACCCCAACCACGATTCCTGCAATTTGTCCCAGCGTGTATGGTGCAAGCGGCTTGACTGCATCACGACTGTGCGGTTTCTGCGTTACATTTTGGCGGCTGTCATCCAGAGCGTTGTGCGTTTTCTGTAAATTGACCGATACTAATTCAATACATACTTTACGTATACACATACATATACTGTATACACACACACACATAATAATATGTATATATATACGTAAATCGCTTGTGTAGTAATTGTGCAACTAGTGTGATGCACGTGTAGATATGGTTAGATGCTACAAAGAATGTCAACGTACAGATTACGATCTCATACGTTCAAATCAGTTTCACAATTACTAATCGATTTAAGATTGAAACATACTGGTCTGGCTCCGTTGGTAGTGATAACAAGCATAAAAATGGCGATAGCCAAGAACATAATCAGCGCCATTGGAAATGTGAAAATCAAGAACCGTTAGGGAAAATATGTTACCTTACATCCAAGTCCAGAAGCAAATGAATTAGATTTCACCACCACCACGAATTAAAAGCATGAATTAAAAAGGAATTACTCCATCAGCAGACATGCAGAGCTGGATTGAATGAGAGAGCGCTGGAAGCACAATAGTGCCAGCACGAAAACAAGCAAAAAACTTCTCTGCTTGCTCGCATCAACATTTTACGCCTCCCTGTGATCTTTAGGCACAAAAGGTCGCAGTGGATGGCAAAAACTTAGCCACCGTCACATTGATCCGCAAAATCGGCTAACGCAGATTAAGATTGCGAGACATGAAAGCACTTCATACAAATAAATTACCGTGGGCATCCCAGCGAGACTGTGGTTGTTTATACGTTCAGAACTCAATGCAGACAACAGTGCAAAGGCCACTAAGCAAAATGTATCACAATGTCACCGATTCAGTAACATGCACCGTGCAATTACGCATGCTTTTACATTTTGTTATCAGTCTCACATTTCTCGCGATTTTGCGTACGCTTTACTCTGCCTAATGACACTTGGCCGTGTTTTCTTAAATAAGAAATATGTTTTTTTGCTGGAGCTTGGAAGGACGTAAAAGTGCAAAAATTAAAATGAAAATCCTTCTTGCACCACCAGCATGTATCTGTGACGCCGTGTCCCCGTAATTACAAACTTAATGACCTTGTGACGTAACTCTTTAGGTTGGCTTAAATTAAGTTAGAAATGCCTTGTTAACTGAATGGAATACCGGCATAAGGGTGCTTTAGCGTCGGTACCGTAGGTCGGACAGTGACGCACAAACAAACACAGTAAACGTCGTCAAATGCCTAACCATTTTATCACTTATCGGCAGCAGTCCAGAATGAATGTCGAAATTCCAAAGCAAATAAAGAGTTTGTCCCAGTTAACACGCGAAGGGACGGTCGGCAGACTCCAGCTAACAGTGCCACAGATAACTTCCATTCTCAAACGATGAAGCAAAACAACAAGTGGATCTAGTCCTTAAAAATAACCTTTTACGGATCCCTATGCCTTCTTCAGAAAGTATCTTATTCATAAGCATTCATAAGTAAGTTCACAAATGCAACACGGTGGAGTCGCGAGTTGGTGGTGAAGAAAATTAATTGTTCTCTTAGCAACAGCCAACAGATATACAGTGGAATTAACTGGACATCGTTGTACAGTTATGGTTTATACAGGAAAGGGCAGAAAGTTTGTTTTCTTTCCGGCCGAAACTCTGAGAACTATCCAGAGAATCTAAATATTCAGTGGCACCGTTTTGCGCTATGAACTATCTGAAAACAGCGACACATCATTTCGCGCTATTGCTGTTGAGGTGCTTTTATTGTCCCGGGACTGCTCCCGGTCTTATGATCAATTCTATGATATGTTTACGTAGCGCTTCAGCTCGACCGAACAGAATATTCGACTTTGTCATGACGATAATAAGCCAGCAATATAAATGTTTAGATTACTTCTTCGCTTGTATTTGTATAAACGTTCAGATCAGGTTACAACTGATTTAGTTAGATCAGGTTATTTTGACTCATGCGATTTGATTAATCTTCTGGCCATGAGGTAGGTAATCAGATTACTGTCTGTTACATATTATTGTTGACGTATCACGACCGATAGACTTTCACCACAGTTATCTCCAAAGCAATCGATAAAATGACTGACTGGTTCTTGCCAAATGGCTCCACAAACATTACCCATTAAGATCGGTGACACAACGAAATTTTGGCAGAAATATTAATATCATCTTCCACAAAGTATCAAGTCTTCTGCCTACCTTGTACAACATTTGAGTACATACCGCCGTACGCGTCAAGCAATGCGCGGATCGAGGCAATCGTGGATGTACGTAATTAATGAGTTATACGCGGTTTCTGTTGAGGGAGCTAAACACGCATAAAGATAAAAAACTCTATGCATTTGTGAACCGCGCACTAGTTTGTCAGCATCTATTGTGGTTGTTTAATTGCAGAAATACAAAAGCATTGTGGCAATAAAATTTGTGGGTCTTTTTCTACAGAGCTACAGCTACATTTAGAATCCGGGCTGTTGCACAGCAAAAAAAACGAAGTTAAGAACACAATCACATTTATTTTTTTTAATTTTTCGGTTTCTTTGCAGAAACACAGGACTGTGGCGGCATGTGAATTGCTGGCTGTTGCCGTAAGATAAGGAGCACACAGAGCAGCATTGCTGCAGATACGACCGCAAGGCTTAGGCAATGGGAAAGACTGTCGGGTTGCTCTCAAGCGGACAATTTCGCACATTTGTAGCACTGGCCTTCTGCGTGGTTTTCGCTTTCTCCAGGTTAGCCTGTCTGTCTGTGCTAATATCTACGGATAACGGGATGCTGGTGTACAAGGCTCCGACTAATAAATAGTTTGGATATAAAATTAATGGCGCATGGTAAAGCCCATTGTTCCAGCTCATACATTCGTACATGATCCTGACTGTCCACATAACGTTAGGCCCGCCCGAACACCTTGTAATTGTGATGTATTGTAGTATTTTGGAGATTGCGGTCATCAAGTGACCGCACTGTTGTACTTAGCAACTCTACATTGTATAGCGTATTGTTCTACGTATTTA
>JAQGAU010002586.1:0-15114 GCA_034698045.1 Paramacrobiotus richtersi
TTGTTTATTTTGATAGTCAGCGTGTCAGCGGTGTTTATCGCATTTGTTTGTGCTGAAAAGCTCGACAACCGTATCCAGAAATCACGGAATCAATCAGCTGGAATGTTTTTGTATTTGATATCAGTTGGCGGTGTTTGCTCGCTGGGTTTGATAGCATCATAAAAATACACCACAGTTTGCTAGAAACGACCATGTGGGTTCACTTTGTTTTCGTAATGGCAGGTCAGATTGCTTGTTCTTTTCTTGCCTGGCATTTTGTACCGTAGTAGGTCATGCTGAAGATATTTTGTCCGATGTGCGATAACTCCCGCCGATAAGTGTCGTAACGAGGTGATCCGGTATACATCCATCCAGATGTGACAGGCGGAAGTTTCCGATCGTTTATTACTCATGAGCATTGTCAGTCGTTCCCGAGATACACTGTTGCAAGACGAATATGGTAAAGATTATTTTTCTTATCCCGGTCTGAACAAGCAGTACCCAGAATACCGCACAACTGTAGTTAGCGACCGCGCTAGTTAGCGATCACACAAGTACCACTTTGCACCGAATAATAATTTGCAATGACACATCAAGCTTTTCGTGTGTTTGAAAGTGATAGTAGGGTTGGAATTTCAAACTGTGTGGATTGCTTGACGGGAAAAGCAAAAACTAGTGTGCCAGTTTTTGGCACACCAGTTTTTGGCTTCGTTTTTAGACTGCAACATATCCCGGAGTTTTGTTCAGAATAAATGGATCAACAGGGTTCCACAGGCTGTGCGCTCGTTGTTTCCGCTGATAAAAGTTTAAATTATTGCGAACAGCACACTTGGCTCACCGCTAGTCGACCTTTGTGCATGCTTCCTGGTTGTTTTGCAAATGCTTTTAAGTTTTATGCTGAATTGCTGATGCTTTTAACTTCGCCCATATGAAAATGTGACGTACGTACGTAGGTGCAAACTTACAGTAGAAGTATTTTTACGTTGTTAGTTCCAGCGCGCCGCATCCGGCAGAATCTTTTTGAATTAAGATGCAAGTTTGTTATTTCTGCGATTGGGTTAACGCACGATAGGTACAGTGTATACATGGGTGCAAAAATCATCAGTTTTTGACGTACAGAACCAAATTAAAAAAGAGAACGTTCAAAGAGCGATACGCTTTGGTTGTACCCCCCACTTTCAGTTTTACGTCAGACGGCATAGTAGTTTGTCTCCAACAAGAGTGTGGAGTTTCTGCTCTTTCAGTCCATTCAAAGTTAGTTGATATTGTGTAATTCTGACAAGACGTATCGCGATAACTTGATATTCGGCTCATATTTCGTTCAAAATAGGATGTTGGAATACTAACTCAAACAAGGTATCCCTGCCTGAAAAGATCCTTTTATTGTGGGGGACTTGTTGTAACATACAAACTTCCTGCAGTGAAGCAGGATCACATGCTGCTCATGATAAAGCAGATTAGGAATTGTTCCATAGGGATGATATTCACATATTATGCAGGGATCGTATCCCCATAGCATTTCCTTTGTTTGCGAAGACCTATCCGGTATCATAACTTCCATATTCCTGAGACTATAGATTGATTAGATTCTACCATAAATACATATACCTATTGAAAACAAAGCCTAGCGGCGGAAGCGGACTTAGACTTTCGAATGATCAGTAAATGCAGCCCGTTTCTTAATACACCAGCCACCTTTCTGTACGCGTTCTCGACAATGTTATCTTATAATTAAAGGAGTTCAAGTATTACGTTTAACTGCTGCATGAAGTTATTGACTTCTTGTTAGCAATCATTTCTTAACATTGGGATTTCCATAAATCTGCCTAAGCGTATGCGGACGTGGTACGTAAGTTACTTTAAGGGATTAATTGTATGCCCACTCTAATCATAAGACTGAAAATTCAGACAGACTTGTGAATAATTTGGATTTGGATCGCCTGGCTGCCGCTGACGTCACCTGGTGATTCCAGAATAACCATAACCATCGGCTTACAAAAGAGTTAACTCTTTTGAAGTAAATTTTAGCGACCAAGGAAAAAAATGATTGAGAACAGTACCGTGCAGAACACGTCCACAAATCGAACAGTTTCCCAAGCAATAATCTGGAATTTTTCGTTAATATCTGATTTATTCGGATTCTCTGTAGGGACCTTATGCAACATTACAGTCCTTCTGCTGCTTGTTGCAATCAAAGTTCCCTTTTCCGCGTTTAACGTGTACTTAATCAATGTCCTTATCGCCAATATCTACCATGATCTCCCTGGTCCACTGCTCCTGTTTCTCATGAAAATCTACCCGTCCGTCAGATACAGCAAAGTATGCTGTACACTGTTCCTCTACACGCAACTCACCTCATTGGCCGTTGTTATTTTGTCACATTTACTGATCACTTTGAATCGTCTCTGGGCTGTCACCCTTCCCCATTCGTACCGACATCGGCACACGACAAAACTTGCGGTCGGATTATGTGTCATAGCATGGTTATACTCCAACACATATCTTGTAGCGGAGGTGATTCTGGATGACATGTACTACAGAATGCCCGTTAACAAAATGGCCGGGAGATGTTTCATGGACGGACGACCCATTAAGGAGCTTACGTCTGCCGCCATGGTACTGCATATGTTGTTCCCAATGGCGACCATATTGGTGACCTTTCCGGTAGTTTGGTGTAAAAGTCAGAGTTTGATGAAGGTCAAGGTCTCCGCGCAATCGACTCGTCCTGTACGTACCGCTATGGCCGATCTTTCGATGGATCATAACAATAACAGTTCTGTCGCTACCGGTCAGGCAGTTCCAACGACTAGAAGACGAGAGCAGCGAAACGCCTTTACAGTGTATTTTGTCCTGACCATGTCTACAGTTGTCTTTTGGATGCCGATAACCACGGCATTCGGGATGACGACATTCATGTTGGTTCCCAATGTCACCGTTCTGACTTTTATGCAGATTTCATATTTTCTATTTTATGTGGAGAACGTCGTTGATCCGGTGATCTTGATACTTTTCCATAGGGACTGGAAAAGTGCGTTTCGGCAGCGGTTTTTTCGTTAGAGCTGTAATATTCCAAAATCTGAATACTTGTACATGCAAACATAAACTGCGATAAGTAACTCTCTGTACAGTGCGCTTCCTCGGATTATGAACTGGTTTCTACAAATACCACTTTCGATTAATTCGTTTGCAGTAATTTATTGGTAAAAATCGAGTATTCGTGTTTATTCGGCAAAACAAAGAATCAGAAATTAGTAAACACTAAGTGAAAGTCGCACAGACAAACAAATATGGCGCAGTTAACACGAGACAGTTGCATAGCTTGTAACTTATCTATACAATCGACTGATGCATGGTGCTACTCCGTATATGACAAATTCCTAATCTGACGGTATAAAGGCTGCGTTTACTGCATAGGTAAGTATTCGTCTTATTCACACGGAAAATATTAACTCAAAGTCGCAAACGCAGCGTACTAACTGTATTCACACGCTATCACAATACCGGCTTTGAAGTGAAAAACATAAGCGCATACATAAAACATAAGAACATAAGCGGTGACCTTACTACTGATCTTACTATGTATGCATTCCGTGTAGGTGTCAGGCTTTTGGTAGAGGCTCCACACGACATAAACGTTTCTCCTTCAAGCCTGTACCATACGGTACGAAAATATCATGGGGATTATTGTCGCATGATCTTGATGGCACACAAAGCTTCCGGTCATCGACGTCGCATATGGTCCTTTTGATTTACAAAGAAAACAATGTCAGCTACGAGAATGCTCCGGAAATGCGCACCTGATGAGTCGTCGTGAACACTCGTGCGCGGGAAGGTATAACAATAATATGTGTGTAATCACTGCAGTGGAACTACGTATCAATATATCACTATAGAGAACAAAAGCCGACAGAAGGTTGCCTTTGCTGCTAGCAGCAAAAAAATCAGAAAAACACTAAATTCAGAAAGAGAAATGGACATTGCACATATTCGGCCTTTCCGGGACGGAACATGCTGTCCGTTACCGCTGCCTGGCCCCCTGTCTTCGTTGAGCATAGCTTTACTGGAGGTAATGTTTGAATCTGCCACGGCGATGTAGCACCGGCCGAAAACAGAAAAGAACCCCAACAGAGCAGTTTTCGTACTTTTCATGAGCAACGCACAAAATATCTTTACGTTTGTACATCCACTTAGGTGAGTGCATTAGCTCGACCTCCCACCATGCCAACTACACCGGTGTTCAAAATCGCTTATTTCGCATTACGTTATCGAGATCCTTCCGCCTTCGTACAGAAATCAACGAGCATGCGTTTATGTACACGCCGGCTACTCACGCTGATGCAAAATGGTGACTGTGACGGCTACAGTGTTCCTGCACTTCAAGGTCATCCGGTATACCACTACAAACAAATCTCTGCAAACTGCAATATGCAGCCTTGTTACATACTGTCTGCTATTGGAAAATCTGCACGTGCCACCTGCGCATTAACACAGTGCTCTGATGGACGTTAATTGTCCCAGTGTCACGAGGGGGCGCCATTGACGTTGTTCATTACTGGGGATAGCGGTTAAAGTCATTTATTCCATGTAAAGCATGTAAGTCATAAGTCACTCCTGTAGGAAGTAAATGTGGGACGGCAATCAACAGGATGTCTTTGTAGAATAAATTACTAGCACCTTCATGATATGTCTGAAACATCAGTAATTGACGTGGTTCGCGTGCTATTAGCGAAAATTTGCGCGTTACATTTAGACAGTCCCCGAATGCGGCAAATTACGTTTTTACTTTGCCCACATCCCTGTGCAGCATCCGGTATGCGTTCGCGTGCTATCAGCGCCAGACCTGCATTTAAACAGTACCTGGAGTTCAGCACGGCTGTTGACGGAGACCAACACTGAAAGAACCAACAATCGTTGCAATTGGTAGCGGTCAATTTCCCAGCCGTAGCTAGTTCGAAAAATTCTGAGCTGCCACTACTGTTGTCTATTTATCACTCCCTTTCGCATTACCGGTCGCCTGCTGTCTTGCTATATGAATCTCGAGCACCAGCTTCTAGGAAACGAAAAACTATGGATAGCCGCATTGTCATTGTAAACAACCATTCACTGAACGCAACGGCTTCACATGAGCCTTTAGTCTGGGACTTCCCATTGTTGTCCGATTTATTTGGATTTTCCATTGGGACACTGTGCAACATGATCGTCCTCGTCCTCCTACTTTCGACGAAAGTGACATTCTCTGCATTCAACGTATACCTCTTCAATGTCCTCATCGCCAACATCTACCATGACCTCCCGGGTCCGTTGCTCTTATTTCTTATGAAAATCTACCCATCGGTCAGGGACAGTCCAGCGTGTTGTACACTGTTCCTCTACACCCAACTCACCTCATTAACGGTTATCATTCTATCGCATTTGCTTATCACATTGAACCGCCTCTGGGCTGTTGTTCTTCCTTATTCCTATCGCACTCGGCATACAGCAAAACTGGCGGTTTGTTTGTGCATTATCGCATGGTTGTATGTCAATACGTTGATAAACGCGGAGATCATACTGGATGCGGTGTACTACAGAAAGCCGGTTGATAAAATGGCCGGAAGATGTTTCATGGAGGGAAAACCGATTCATGCTATTGCTTCGGCGGCAGTGGTACTGTATATGCTTGTGCCAATGCTAATTATATTGGTGACCTTTCCCGTAGTATGGTATAAGAGTCGAAACCCGTTAATACTGAAACAGAATGGAACCAAAATCAGCCCTGCTTTGGAAAATCAGAGCAGTCTTGCTATCGTCGACTCGCATACGACGATACACAGGAGGGAACGGTCCAGCACTTACACGATATATTTTGTTCTGACATTGTCGGCCATCGTCTTCTGGATGCCGATTACCGTTGCCTACAGCATGACGAGTTTTATGGCTACTCCCAATATTGACATTATCAAAGTTATTCAGACGGCTTATTTTCTCTTTTATCTGGAAACCGTGATTGACCCGGTGCTGCTGATATGTTTCCACAAAGAATGGCAGGCTAGTTTTCGTAAGAAATTGTCCTGTGTAGAAAACTAACCCGCTGCTGTTGTGTATTTATGAAGACTTAGTGTGCTTACGCGTGTTTGGTGTCCGAATTTTCTGCAATTTTTTCCCATCGCTGTACCGTATGTACTGGACAGTCTACAACAATGCATGATGCCAGTAATTGAGGCCAACAGTCCCTCCAGTTACGTAGCAAGAACGGTTCATGTCAGGTTGATTGCTTTACGCGACAAAATACGAAAAAGTGTCCTAACAAAGATGATCCATACAACGTTTGTTAGTCTCAGGAATAGGAGCACACCTACCACAACGTTTCTGTACGTAAGACTTCACATCCATTTCATCGGGAACTCTGTCCGGCACCACTATATCGTACAATGTACATCAATGCTCTTAGCTAATGATCTCTCAAGTTCATTAGCTTGTACAAAGCATGCGGTAAACAGAGGAATCGACGGTTAACCACCAGTATCACAATAAAGCCTCAATTCCAATCGGAATTCCCAGATACCGTGGCAGATGCCCTTCTTGCCGAAGCACAATACTAACGGCCGGTTCTAATACTCTCATAGAAAAGCTAGATCCGACGGCGTTGAGATGCACTCCATCGGAGAAGAAGGTCTTCCAGTCGGGATGCTCCATCATTTCTCCATACAAGTCCACAAACTGAGCACCGTGTTTCCGGGCCACATCGTGCACAGCCACTTTGTAGTTGTACAGGGTTACGTTGGATCGTGTTACGTTGGTCAGGATCTTTTTCCTGCTGCAGTGATCAGCCCAGGCTTCTTGATTGGAAGGGGGTGGGGAGACGAGGATTGTTCTGTTTGCCAGGATGCCTTGTTTCTGAAAAATCAGGAAAACTGCGAAATCATATGATTAGAACCAAGTGGTCTGATTGTTATCGATAACAGAATTCAACTACTTGTTTCCTCTGTCAATGAAGCAACTTTTAAGCAAGAAAGATACAAACCGTCGCATTATCTGCAAAGATTTCGAGAAGAGTATGAAAGAATTAATCGCTTTCGAAAAGGTGAAAATGTCACTCAGAAGAGAACTATAACAAAATTCACAAATTTTAACTTTTCAAAAGTATGCAGATACCACATGTCAAATTAGACCGAATATCCGAACGTTGATGACCAGAGCTCAAACTTCAATTTCCGGAACGGACATGACAAAAAGGCATACACAATTAGCTAAATCAATTCAGTTAATAATTTCAATTAAATCAATAATATTTAAATTAACCGCAATTCACAACGGCTCGACGACATGAGAGCTGTTCCATTAGTGAACAAGTGCAGAAAGGGCCAACGTGCGGTTACGTGCCTGACTTACATCAAAGAGATCAATCAATTCGCTGAGATTCTTGGAATATTCTTTCACCGGAACCGGACCAGTACGGCTGGTCTGGCAAGCGTCCGTTGTTCCGAATAGTATAACGACTACGGCAATATCTGGCGCGATTAAACTGGGGATGAATTTGCGAGCAGGAGGGATGACTGATTTGGTGGTGTGCCCCTCGAAACTCCGATTCAAAATGTCACACTGCCTGCAAAATTCACCCGATTACCGTTGCAATCAGTCTGCAAGACTACAAGACAACGGACGACGAATATTCGGAAAAAAACCTATCGATATTTCGAAAAGCAGCGCAAAATCGTGAATGAAAACCGAAAACTGACCAGAATACCCCACCACTAAGAACATAAGCGCAAAACAATGAAATAAGGTTTCCGACTGGTTGAAATCGCAATACTTTATAAAATCTGTTCTTCAAAAATATAAAAAAAATTCTGTAAACATTTCAACCGGAAATATCATTACAACTTAAGTACATAATTTCCGTCTGTATATGTCCCAACAAAATGTTGTTTCCGTTTTCGTCAACTTTAGATTTTGCGTTATGAGATATTTCCGAGAAAAGAGAAAATTTAAAAAAAAAAGTTAGTTAATTACATTATGAGAAAACTATGTCAAATTTGTGTAAAAACCAAAACCGAATCGTAATATACAATTAGAATTTAAACGCACTTGTTTAGGCTTCGTACAAAGGCCAGAGTGTCACATACCGTGTCTGTGGACACTGGAAATGTGCCGAAAGTAAACTGCCAATACACCCGTTAGCAAAACAATTCAGGAAATGATCGTCACCAAATAAGACAAGCTGCGGCCAGATGAATCGCTCTTCCGACAATATCGTATAGGTAAAATGTCCAACTGGCTGTACAGCCTCGACAAGTGGTACTGGAATCTCTGCAACAGGAACCGATAGATTCACAGTTGTAGCAGGAGCCTTCGTGGTGTTCTTTGCCTTCTTTTTTGGCTTGTCAGCTTGATCGACTGGTATTCCCTTTTTAATGGCAACAGTCTGCAATGCGCAAGAAAGAGTTTAACGCTTGCCGGCAAAAATACTGGTGAATCAATATAAATCAAAGAAAAAACCAAATTTTTAGTAATCAACAAACAGACTAAAAAATGTAATTTTTTGATCATTCAGACGAAAACTACCAGTTACAAAATGAAAGTCAACAATAATTAGCAGTAATTATTATCATTATAACAATAAATAAATTACCGTCATTATATAAAAATAAAAATATACAATCTAATTAAAAACAAAATAAATCAAAAATAGTCATCATCAATATATCAAAATAAATAAATCTAACAAATTAAACATAAAAAAATAAATACAAAATAAAATAAAATATCCAGCAAATAAACCAAGAATAAATTAAAATCAAAAATTAAAAAAACCCAACAAATCAACAATAAATCAAACATAAAAAAATAAATACAAAAAAAAATATATAGAAAATAAACCAAAATTACATCAAAACTTAATAACGTAGTAAACCACCGTCATAATAATTACCATCATATTTGCCGTACCTCGCGGCGTTTTCGCTCCTTATACTCCTGCATTCTCCGGTGAATCGCTGATCTGCCAAGACGATACAGTTCTCCGTTAGGGAACAGATCGAGTGGCTTCGGCGTCCTTCCAGGATGCCATCGTCCAGGATGCTGCTGGATGCGTCTTGAAGTAGCAGTACAGCAGATCATCCTGTTCTTTCGTGAGCTTCCTACCCGGTCCCCGACGCTTCGGTTTATCGTATGTTTTCAACACTTTGCTGATATGGGTGTGGGAAAAGCCAAATTCTTTGCCCACTTGGCGTGCATTTTTCAGAGCGTCGTATCGCCGAAACATGGCAAGGACCAATTCCGGAGGTATCTGTTTTCCTCTGGCCATAGTGATAAAAACTCTCTTACAAATTACAAGGTTCAAAAGTTCAAAACACAAATGAAATAAAAAGTTCAAAAGTTCCAAATGAAACGAAAATCGGAAAATATCATTAATTTTATTGTTGCAGGACGTGAGGCTTGACTGCTTGAGCACAAGAAATGGAAGGCGCGCATGGGGGTCACAGAACGATTCATTACAGGTCACATGCAACCGCCCACTGGTAGTCTGAGCTCGATCTGGAACTCATTTGCTGTTCTGCGAGTACAGTATATTATTAACTGTACTCGTTCTGCATCCTGTCATGTTCTTTCTTTGCCACGTTGGTTTTCAGCTTCCTACGATTCGAGTCCCAGAAGTGATCTCATTTCTGATCTGCAATACAATCGATATACAGTACTTGTCATACTTTTTATAACGATACCTTCTGGGAGGACTGAGGATGGTCTGGTTTACGGGACCAGTTGGCGAGGCTGTGAAGCAGTGCAAAGATCGCTCTGGGCTGCTCTGCATTTTCGTTCGCGGTATTTGTGTTCATTTTGATCAGCGATAAGTCCGTTTATCTGTATGTAACGATGAATCTGGTGTCTTTTATAGATGCCAGCGTTATGAGCGAAAAACTGGATGGATACTTCGAAGAGCGGGATGTGAGTGAGCTGGTAAATCGACCAGGAATTCTTCTGTTGCGGATCATTCAAGGCAGCAATGAATATGACATGCTCAATTCTGTCTGTAAGTTACCAGTACTAGACATGCCCTCCATTCGTATTTTATAATTCTAATATCTGTACAATGCGTTTGTTTATAAGTAAAAATGGTAGTTATTTGTAAATTTCTAACCCATTTTGATCCAGAGTAATTTTCCTGCTTGCAGTTTATCGACCATTCTCTATCGATTTTATGATTTTTATCTTTATTAAAACACAAATTTTATGATATAGTTTTGTGAAAATTTGAAAACACAGCATCGGTTAATAAAAGATTCGGTTTATGGTTTTACGTTGCCTTTCCCCCATTTTTGTCTCACTTATGACTTGATCTGTTTTAGATTTAATTTATCGAATTCAGTTTATTTTAGTTCAATAAAAATCTTCTAATTTCTCATTTTTATTTTCATTTTCCAGATCCAGTGGCTAGCGTGCCAATGCTGCAGTTCATCGACGGTGCCAGTGGACGACTCCTGTATTCTGTTTCGCCAAAATCCAAGGGCGAAGTGTTCGGTGGAGTTCAAGAAGGCATCGCGGTACGTTGTTCTGTTTTTTCGAAATTATCCCAGTTTTCACGATGCGACTGTCTTCCTCTACAATCTGATTATCTTTTAACATTCAAAGTGGAAAATATCAAAGATTAATTGAAAACAAAGTGTACAAGCAAAAAAAACATTGAGACTGCTGCTCTGCTGGGTGTTGTATAGCATTTAATGATGTTATCAACGATTTCAGACGTGGACGCGTCAGCGCGGGGTCCCACCAACAGCTCCACTTGCTGCAGGCACACCGACGGTCGTTCGCTCTGCTCCTGAGTCTTCCTCCGCGCAGAATCAACCACCGACTGTTCCCCCATCTGCTTCCGCTGAAGACGACCTTGACGCTCGAATTGCACGGTAATTAATCCATAAATCAATCAAAAAACGAAGAAAAATCTCTGATCACTAATAAATTAAGAATAGGACATTAGTTTGCGATAAAAATTAGCGTAAATAAACGGAAAAGATAAGACTAAAGTAGCGCAAAATCACAACAGGAGTGTTGTAATGACACTGCTGATACATGAATTACTGGGTGATTTGTTCGGAATTTTTTTGAATTACTTATGCAAATGCACTAATTCAGATGTAGGACAAACTTAATTCGCTATGTTCGCGGCTGCAGCTCTTTCATCGCGGAGATTGTGATGAAAGTGTTGTTTATTCAATTTCATTTTCAGTTCAATTTCATTCGATTATTCAATTTTAATTCAAAGAATTTTCTGTTGTTTATTCAAATTAATCTATTTAAATCTATTTAAATTAATAAAAACTTTAAATTGCCATTCAGCGCCCATGCCAAAGCCGCGGAGATCCGTCGTCGTAAAGAGAAAGAAGCCGAAGAAGAAGCCCGCCAAAAGGAAACCCAACGCCGTCAAGACCAGAAGCTCATGGCCGAAGCCGAGCGCAACCGTCAAGTCAACGAAGCCGACCAGATCCGCAAAGACCTGGCCAAGGAGAAGCAAGCCGACGAGGTCCACCGCCAGAAGATTCTGGCCCAGCTCCGCCAGGACCAGGAAGATCGCCACCGTCGGGAACAGGAGGCAAAAGGTGTCGCTCCCCCACCCGCCCCCAAACCCGTGTCGGAATCCCCGTCCACCTCCTCCGGGATCGACTACACCAAGTCAAAGATTCAGTTTCGCTATGAGACACCTGAAGGGATGCGGACGTTTGTCGGGAGCTTTGAGGCGACGGACCCTCTGCAGGAGGCGTTTGAGTTTGCCCGCAAGGAGACGGGATTGCGGGGGGAGTTGGGGTTCCTGCAGATGTACCCGCGGAAGGAGTACACCAAGGCCGATGGGAAGTCGACGCTGCGGATACTCGGGCTGGTGCCGAATGGGGTGCTGATTGTGGTGCCGGCGGTAAGATGCGGTTTGTTGTAACCAAAATGCTGACTGTTTTACCCAGTGCTTTTTTATACTTTTATCAGGAATTTAATTTACTTTATATATATTTTTTACTTTTATCAGGAATAGATTTTTCACGTAAGTATCCCATTATGCATTTCTCCTTCTAACTTCTTGCTTTTTCTCCTTTTTTTCTTCTGACTCTTATTTAAAAAATTTACGGTGCTAACTTGGTTTTGTAATATTTTTCTAGAGTTTTTGGTTATAGTATTGTTTTAATTAATATGTGTCATTTTCGTTCTTGTTTATTGCGATTTCTGACGAGTTTTTTTATTTTTTTTTATTTTTTGGCACTTGCCGATTATGATTAGAACCTTAATACAATACAATAGTATTGTAAATTGGTTGAAATTCGGTATTTTTCAGTTGGTATGTTTGTGTAGGATGTGACGAAGCGCGGAGTGGTGGCACAGCCTTCGGCCGGATTTATCCACAATCTGATGGTGAATATCATGTTTCTGATGAAACTGCCCATGCAGGCGATCAACTATGTGATGGCGTTCCTGTTTCCTCCACGAACCCCCGAGAATACCGATGCACCGTTTACGCAAGGGTGAGCATGCGAAGCAGTTGTTGATTTGGAATTTTTTTGTACCAAAACCTAAATGTTGTGATGATTATCAGGTAGCGTTTAGATGGCAGTTTATTGGAATTTCTTGTGTATGTTACTTGTAATCCGTATAATCGATTTTGCTGCCTTACATCATTCGTGTTTATTTTATCGATTAAGCGAGCGTTTATTTTTATTTATGTATATTTATTAATATTTATTTATTGTTAATATATTTTTATTTATTAATTTTTATTTTATTATTTACTTATCTATTAATATTTTGATATTTACCTATATTTTTTGATAATTATGGGTTTATTTTATATGATGTTTATATTTTGAAATTGATATTTATCTTTTAATATTGCTGTTACTGTACAGTATTAAATTTTGTTCGCAAAAAAACCGCTTTCCGATTCGATTGACTTATACGTGATCGAGCTGAAAAATTCTCAACTTTTTTGCGTTTTTAGTGGCGTCGTTCGGCGACCTGATCCCGCGAATAACCGTGGAAATGCTAACGCTAATCTCCGTCAACGACGTCCCTCGGGTGATGGTGCCACTTACAATGGAAACTCGACACAGCAGTTGTAATTTCTGGATAGTGTGTTATTTTGCGCATTCGGAATGATATTCTTTATAAAAAATTATTGTATAATTCTTTTCTATGTTTCTTATGACGTGCATGGTGCACAGTATATTTTCGGTTTGACATTCGTTTTTGAGCTTAAACTCCTTTGGATAGTGGATACCGTAGCGCTCACAATTTGCACTGGAAAACGTTTTATCAAGATATTATATTATTAATTACATCTGTTATAATCGAATTTACGCAGCAAAAATTCGAGCAGTTCAACAGTTTCTTCATCATCACAAATTTTCAAGTTCAAACGTACAAAAGAGCGTAAAAGCTACAGATCATTAGAACGTCGGATGCAGACCCCAAAAAAACAAAAGAATTTCTATCAAGCATCAACAAAAAGAGACATATGATACAAAAGAAGGGAACGGCGTGTCCTGGCAACAACACAACGTGAGACGGTCACATCCGGACGCATCTTGGTTATAAATTAGTTGCGACGACGTTTGGGACCAGCGCGACTAGTTGCAGCCTTGGAAGTCGAAGCCTTTGAAGTCCCAGCACTGGAAGTCTTAGCTTTGGCAGCTGTCGACGGAAAAAACCACAATAAATCGCTACAATTTAACTGCTAAAGATATTCCGGAAATATTCATCAAAATTCAGTAAAAACGTCACAAAAAGTCAATATTATTTATTATAATAATTATTATTTATATTATTATTATTTATCATTATTATTTATTATAATTATTTATTATTATTATTACGATAATTATTATTATTGCTATTCTCCACGCTTTCTTTATGCAGTTTGTAAAAGATACTGTAGTGTTACGTTTTACACTGATCAGCAACAGTGAGCAACTCCCACGGTTACCTCGTGGTGGGTTGGTCTTCGTGACTTTCTTGGCCAGTTTCTTCGTTTTCTTCTTCTCATCATCCGACGACTCACAAGTTTCCCCTGACAAAATCTCCTCATCGCTGCTCGACTCCTCATCGGAAGGAGGATTCTTGTTCTTTTTGGAGCCATTCTTGACGTACTTCTCGGCAATGTCGTTCAGCTCAGCTCCTCGGGCTTCCTGACGGGACAAAATGGCCTTTTCCAATTCGGACATGCCTTTATCACCGCCGGCCTTTTCCGCTTCCTGTTTCTTGAGAATCTTCTCGACTTTGCGTGCTTCATTCTCCAACTGCAACAGGAAGTAAGAATAAGATTGAAAATTCAGTAAGAAATCAATGCAAATTTTAGCCGATTCATGCGGTGATTCAAAAGCAGAAAAACCAATCAGAAACCAGAAATCCAGTAAGCAAAATTAAATATCAATAAACACAATTAATAATCAAACGAAATATACGAAAGTTATGTATCAGAACGTAATAGCAAAGGAAAGTCATGTCCGATATGGCTCAAATTTCAGAAAAATAAATCAACGGATTATGGTCAATTCAAATACGGAAAATCACAACGGAAAACGGGGATCAATACTTCTGAAAGTCGCAGAAATTGAAGAATTTACAATTGAAGAATTCTTGCGTACCCGTTTTCGACGGCGTTCCTTCTTCTTCGGATCCTCCTTGGTAAAGATCTTGTAGTCCGTCAAATTCTTCTCCTTAATCGCTTTATCGACGATGCGATGATATTCCTCTTCCCGTTTGAACTCATACCCAATCATACACTCCATAATTTTATCCATATCCCCCTTGAAACGCTCGTAATACATCAGCAGATCACTGTGCTCCTCTTCCGATCCTAAAAACACACATGACCAGCATGATGCATGAAAAACATCATAAAAATCTAAATATAATTTAGAAGTAATTTAAATAAAATTTTAAAGATATCCGCTAACGTTTGTCATTCTTGGTGGTAAACGCAGGTAATTTTTAAAATATTTCATCGAATTATAATAAATAATATTGTGGTCCTTTCTCTTGCATGAGGAAGGGTTCCACACAACCAAAACGACGTTTTTCGGTTGAAACTGCAAAACCCCGACTTACCGACATATTTCTGCAGATACCCGTCAATATCCTCCTTGGTAATCTCCGCGAACATGTCACGATAGTACGCGT
>JAQGAU010002587.1:0-15114 GCA_034698045.1 Paramacrobiotus richtersi
TGGTGTGGGCGCTAAACTAGGAACAGTCCGCTTGTGGCCTTGTGCAAAGTGATATGCACAATTCGGCCGTATCTAACTCAAGATCTACAAAACGTATTATGGGGTATCACCATTAAAACACAGAAGAAGTGTTCCCGCTACTTCTGCGAGGTAAGTTACTTCTGTCCGTGCTATTTCTCGACGAACTGCAAATCCAAAGATGTTTTCGGTATTACATAAACTACGGTCGGAATGTTGGCTCTCTAAATGGTCTCCAATCTAAACGGTCCAAGCCGCTCCAACTGGTTTAGACCAGAAGGCAGATTCAGAACTAAAACTGCTCAGTGTCCTTACCGTATCCGTCAAATGACCAGAGATCTTTGCATGTCATTGGATTTGCCATTCGCTAGCCAGTATCATGACGCTATAACGGAATTATTTATTACAGCACTTATCGAAGCTGATGTTGATGCTGCAAACAAGCAGTCCTCGAAGTCATCCACTGTGTACGTGTACCCAGTGGCCACGTATGTCCACGGAAACTGGAAGCCTGGCGTGTTGGCCAGATAACACGCCAGGATTCCTCCTAACTTCAGACTGACGAAGTTGATGTTTGGGACATGGCTCCGGACGTGGGACTCCTTGTTTGTGAATGTAAGCGTTGGCGAGATGTTCAGTTTTCGCGCCTACGTTTTCGGCTTGTTCATCAGCTTTTCCATATAAGCTGGTACAAATGTATCGGGGTCCTGACTGATGTCTGGGTCATGGCTTCGGAAGTGGAACTCCTTGTTCGTGAATGTAGGCGTTGTCGAGATGTTCAGTTTCCGCGCCTACGTTTTCGGCTTGTTCATCAGCTTTTCCATATAAGCTGGTACAAATGTATCGGGGTCCTCAATGATCTTGTCAATCCACTTTTGCTCGGCTGGCCTAGAAGGGAGCAGCTGTATTGAACAACGGTCGTATAAGCACATTTTGAAATCCAGAACTGCTGTATTCTGTATTCAGGTTACATGGGCTTCGACGCTCGGTAAAAAGACACCTGACAATGAAAACTGTTAGATAAATCCACTCTCCAGGCGAAGCCTAGCCGCCTTGACCGTGCAATCCGAAGTCTATCCGGACTGAGCCCTAAGGTTGCTTACTGGTTAGGCCGTCGAAGCTGGCTAACTTGCTCTTCATAAACTGCAGCAGACCGTCTGGACGTAGTATTAGAAGGCTGTCAAAGTAGACCCGTTTGACAACTGCGTAATTCATGCCCTCAAAAATCTGTTATCTGTACCTGAAGATGGGTTAGGTACCTTTTGTTTCAAAGGTCAAGAGGGCATCAGAAACAGTACGATATTTGACATAGTTCCTTGCAAAAGATAAACTTACTCTATAATGGTTTGTACCTTTAATCTGGTTTTTCCGTCGCGCGACGCCCGTAGTGCATCTGGAGCATGAAGTCTCGAATATCGAACTCGTTATTGGCTGAACAGCTTTTGTACCGCCAGCTCGAAATCGTCCGCGAATAGCAAAAAAAATTCGACCTGGAATGCCTGCAGTGTCTGAACATTAAATGAGCATCAGCAGGTCGGCCCTTGTAAAAGATGGGGACTATCGAATATTGTCATCCCCGAAGTAGACCTTGGACCATAGCCGCGCCCCTCGCAAATTTTGCATTTTGCATGCTGTTTCGTAAATCTATTTTTTTAAAGACGGTTTTCAAGTTAACCTTTCCTTCGGCAGCTTTGTTGTTTTGCAACACACAATACGGAAGGTCCGATCGCCTGTCTTAGGCATTTTTGTGACCTTTGAATAAATACCTAGCAAACCACTATCCATCGAAAACATCCAAACCAACCACAGGCTGGCCAAATCAAGAAAGGTCTGAAAAATCCCGCTCGAATTCTTTGCGTTGAGAAAAAGTCAGTGCGTGCAGAGAAGGTGCAGTTTTGTCTGCAGATTTATTCTCCCGACTAGGTCCGTTTTTAATTGGTTATTTCTGGTTTTGTGATGGATTTTCAGCCCTTCAACTTCCAGCCGTAGCTCCATCGCTGTACATGCAGAGATTTCCATTCTCCGAGTAAAATCGTTTGCCTTTTGATTACAATGTAGGAGAGCAACGAAATGCACGCTTGAATGCCGAAAGTGTAGAAGTAATGACTACCGACAAAACAGCAGATTTAAATCTAACCAAACTTAGTTTTTTATGATAACTGATTTTTCCAACCCCTAAATGACTTACTAGCAAAGCTAATTTGTACACATTTCGTTGCATGAACACCTTGTTGTGGCACAGCAACGCAGTGCAAATTGTTTACCTTTCTTTAAATTTCAGCAGTGCATTGCAAGGAAGGTCACGGTAGAATATCTATTAAGCGAGAAGCTCCCTGACGTTTTGACTGTCTTACAGTACAGCAGCGACAATTACCACTTGTGAGCTACAGATTTAAAGGTTCCGTTTCCGTTTCTGGCAAGATCATGGCCATCGATTTCGATAGCCATTTCCTGTGCTGTATTCGGAAGCGAACTATAGCACCTATATGTATAGTGACACTTCTCTAAGAAATTTCTGCGCGCTACATATAACAATAATTGTGGTTTCGATTTCGACGTTCCGACCTGCTGCACACGCAGTCGTATCTGTAGCTAACTATAAGGCACCACTAAATTAATTATCAAATCATTAAATCATAAAATAGTTCAATATGCAATGTATAAGTTACGAATGATGATTTAATGACGCCTGTACACTGTGGCTAGCTGGTTATGTAGCGTAACGATGACGTATAAGGATGCCGATATTCCTTGATTGTACGTGATTAGTAAGACTTCGCGCGTCACAATACGATACGTCTCAGAAAGTCAATGTCACGCTCTTACTGTCTTACGAAGATTATCTTTGGAAGATACATAATCTATAGAAAGCCTTTGGATGATTTCGTGTCGATTGCCTTAACGGCCTGACGCAGACTGCAGCGCTCACATCGAGCGTTCCGGAATTGTTTTATTTAAAAAAGCCGGAAATTCCATCAGATGATAGAAATTCAAGCACATATACGTACTACAAGATAACTATCGTCACCTTTTCCACGTACATGGGACACTTTTAGGTGAAGGTACAATGTGCTGCTTTGTTCATTTCAATGAGCCACAATATCTGCTGAATACGCATTTTCCGTTTGTACAGCATGTACTTACTTATTTTGTTTAGGATACTGTTCGATACGGCGTAACAACAGAAGTCTCGATTTTCTTTATTTCTATCACTTGGCAACTAGGTCTACCGTCCATAGTATGTCCTCTGACATAATATGGAAACTGCTTAATTTTGTTAGTTTTCTACGATGACGACGGCCTCTTATGGAACCAACAAAGGAGCAGACGGTTGCTTAAGATTGCTGTTAAACCCCCCGCGTATTAACGTTCAGTTATTTTTAGCGATTCCGCGAGGCTGATGCAAAAACGTGTTGCCCTTCAATTAGGGCAGTGCTGTGCAGCGATGCTTTTCACTTTAAGATTGATCAATTAATAATAGCTTACATTTACTGATTAGTTTCTTCAGTGTGATGAAGTTAGGGGCGATTTATCTAAATTTGCTTTTTATTTGCGATTAAGCTGTTTTGATTGCATGAGTACTGATTTTGTAGCGTTCACATCTTTGGCGGCTGTTTATGGACACGACGCAGCATAACAGCGCACAGGAGTTTAACATCCACCTATTTCCGGTAAGTTACACTGAACTTCGTATCGCATAAGGTCAAGGAAGGTGAGGTAGTGCGTGGCTCGACGCATGCTGCATCGAGATAAAGATGTTGGATAAAGGGGATTATAGATCGATTACATCATAGTATACAAATTGAGTATACTATCGTCTACTGTAGCTTAGCGCATAATGTATAGGACGGCATTAAGCATTAGCTACGCTTTCGTTTCTTTGTCTTTCGGTTTTTAGAAGAATTTGTAATGTTACCTGAACTTTTGTCCAGATCAGAGTTATTTGAATTACCGATTTCAATTTCCGCGTTCATTATCGTTTGCTCGGGTGGTGCTTTTTGGGCACTTTGGGAAGTTTTGCTATCGATCTGCACATAGTAGTTCAACCGCCAGTTCGTTGGTGGTTGCTTGTAAAAACATCGTAATTTTTGCGCTGTTTTTCCCATACTCGTTACGCGTTCAACAGATTCTGTTCGACCAAAGTGTTTGTCATTAGGCTGCTGAACTTCGGTCGAGGATTGTAATTCGGATAACGAGTCCGTTTTTTGATTCAGCGTATGCGTGGGTTCGATCAGAAACAAAAGGTTCCGGGATCAGTAAGATATCACGAGCTGGTATTCCTTGAGGTTTGGGGGCATGGAATCATGGATGCACTCGTATAAGCAGGTTTCGCTACCGTTTTAAGAAGTGCGGCAAGCTGCTCATGTCAGTACTTCAAAAAATCGGTTTAATTATAGAGTACGCAAGGATTGGGTCAAATAAGAAAATAGAGTAACTGCATCAGGAGCGCGTTTGATAGTTTGAGGTAACAATTTTAGCGTGTCATGGTCACTAAACAAGGAAGTTCCGGTCATTGTAATCGGTCATCGGTCGCCGGGGAATTTCAGTAGTCTTTTATGCAGTTTGTAAAGATCGTCAATGGCATTTGTCCCGAATTCAATGACAATTCGTTCACTATCCGTAACATATTACGGATTGCCAAAAGTTACACCGCTTTCTTCCAGGGAACACAAATTGTGTTGATTTCGTATTAGTCCTGCTTCCGACGGTACGGGCCGCGTCTACATTCTTCGATTTTTAATGATTTCAGTTGCTTCTCTGCGTAGTGGATCATCAGTTCTACGTGTTTCAATGTCGTGCATTGCAATAAACGCTACTTTTCCAAGCGCAGAAGACCGGTCAGAAAACACGTGCATTTATTTGGTGTGCATGAATGATTCGTGAACCAGATGACGTTGCCTTTTGTTTCGGCATCGTTGGATGATTTTGTGTTCACAACCTGCGAAAGGACCTTGAAAATATCTGCCCCTGATGGTGTTACCGTGAAGTTCTTGGTACCAGCTTTACACTCTCTGGCGTACTTTGATATGCAATTCCCTTTGGGAATGCTTTCTTCCGTTCTAACGCCTCAGTCGGTATGTGCAGTCAGAAACAGCGCCATTTTGTTGTCCTGTGATTCTGTCTGGACGGCTTTTAGAGTACAGGTTCTGTCGCACATGATTCTAGCAGTTTACCATCATTCCAGCCGCCTTAGCGTAATAACAGCCGCAACAGTTTTTTCTGGAGGATTACCCTTACCGCAAGCGTGATCCTTCTCGCTATGGGATGTGTACAGAGTTATCGCACGCAGTTTACAGCATAACGGCCGGATGGTTTGCACGAAATGTTTCAACGTTCTAGTCTACCAGGGACATACAGTTATGTTACATACACGCAAAGTAACATCACCAATTCTTTGATGTATCCAGAGATTGACTTCTATGCCGTCTATGTAAGGGATTGACTTCTATGTGAGGGTTTTTATAGAAGAATCTGTAAGATACTTGTCATTCTTCTCGCTACGATTTGGTGCACACTTTGCGCCCCGTTCGGTGACAAATACGACACAGTAGGAGGTAAGCTAGCTATTGTAAAACGCTACAGACTGAGCGGCAGAACAGTGCAGAATAGCGGACATATACGATGCTGCAACGAAGTCATCTAAATGGTTTTTGTTCAGAAGACAGAACGCTAGGAAACGCGTTGAATGAAACATTTCTTCGGTAACTGTTCTGATCGTATGCGACCGGTTTTGATGTAGTAACGGCGGTCTTTGTTTCCGTTTTCTGCAAGATTTCAGACATCAACCGCTGATGTCTGCTTCTTTGCCGTAAGCGGAACTAGGACAAATGGATTTCGCTGCTGACTGTGAATATGGGTATTTTACGCGAGAAAACCTTGGGTTAAATGATGATGTGGTGTAATTACGTACAGCAAACCACACAAGAACACTTCCTGATGATTTCGATAACTTCCTCAGTTAAAGCTGTTTGTAGTTACATCCAACGTATTCAGTTAGGAAGGTCAGAATTATGCAAATCTGTGTCAAGCACTGTAGAATGATCGACGAAAGAAATTATTGCCAGAAGACACAAAACATATGCCACTGATCTACATGTTTTGGAACACCCAAACTGAACGCGTGATGAGCCCATTCATACGATTTCTCCATGATCTTAGTTTATGTTCCTGCACTGTGCTCGCACAAACTTTAGTGACGTGTAGTTTACAGAGCGCACTGTACTTTTTGCAAAAAATTAGTTCGGAACATCCGAACATGACAGCAGCAACAGGCGGAGTTTACTGTACGTGGAGACACAATAATACAACAAGAGTCATCAAGCACTGGCGTTGGAGGTCAGAGAGATTAGGTGCAGTGTACTACAGTTTAGCAGTTCGTCTCTTCAATCATGTGGACTGGGGAGCCAGTAAAATACCGTTCCTTTAAAAAAGGGAAAGATGCATAACTTAATCTGCAGCGTATTATAGACTGGGGTTAGTGACTGATTCATTCCAGATGGTGAACATTTTCGATATCTTCTCACTATATTAAGCGGCGTATGTCCGTCTGTGCGTGTGTCTGCCACGACCGCGCCTCCAAAACAATCTGATTGGTTGAACCGGTTCTGCCTTTGTTTCATTTACCCAGAGGAACCGGTTCTGCCTTGCTGCTACATTTGTATGTTTTCTGTTGCTGTTAGACTCAGCTCTGCTCAACAGCTGCTGCTACATTGGTCTGTTTTGTTCTTTTGCTGTCAACCAAGCTTTGCTCATCGGCTGGGTTTGCTCACTAAGAAATCTCTCACGTTTTGTACCTGATTGTTCAGGGAGGCAGGTCTGCAAGACCTTAGTTAAGTACAAAGGTTTGCGAGTCCTAATTTATGTACGCAGGTTTGTAAGTCCTTGGTTATGTTCGCAGGTTCTCGAGTCCTTAGTTACGTACGCAGATTTGCGAATCCTCAGTTTTGTGCGCAGGTTTGCGAATCCTTATTTAAGTACGCAGGTTTGCCAGTCCTTAGTTATGCACGCAGGTTTGCCAGTCCTCAGTTTTGTACGCAGGTTTGTGAATCCTTATTTAAGTACGCAGGTTTGCCAGTCCTTAGTTATGCGCGCAAATTTGCCAGTCATTAGTTAAGTATGCAGGTAGCCAGTCCTTAGTTAAGTACGCAGGGTTTGCCAGTTCTTAGTTAAGACGCACGTTTGCCAGTCATTAGTTAAGTACACGGGTTTGTCAGTCCTTACTTAAGTATGCACGTTTGCCAGTCCTTTCGCGTTAAACGTTTTTGCACGGCCGGGAACAAGACGAAAAACCACAGTGCAGACTGAAACACACTCAGAAACAACTTACCTTTACTTTTACGCAGCAAATTCATTCCGAAGTACGCCTGACCTGGCAGGACATTACGAGTTGCGAGCACCGGCGGCGGCGCGCAGCGTCGCCGCCAGTGGGCAGCAGACGAGTTTTCACCAAAGTCCAGCAGTAGTACCCTGCGTTTCAGCGCTTTACGCTCAGCTGCTGGTCAGTGCATTGGTTGATGCTAATGCCACGGAAGTGGCTCTGCGTTCAGCGTATTTTGTCCAGTATTTTGGGAAACTATTTCGTTTGACCAAAACAACGGCAGCGGAGCGCGGCGCGTAGCGCCGCGAATGATGCTTGTACATATTACGAAGCGCAAGTGCCAACTGAGCATCTACATATTAACAAGCTCAGAGCTGCCATTAAAAAAGCAATTTTATTATGCAGACTGATCCCGTTCGACATGAGAACGATTCGAAATGCGCCTCACGCATCAGTTGCTTGGCTACTGTGAGTGGTATGTGTGATCCACAATACAAAGGATATAATGTGTGTGTTCATTTTCTCGATGAATAATACCGCGCGATTTATACAGAGTTATCGTAAAACCGTGAACCTTGTAGTCACATCCGCGGTCAGGTTACGCGGTAATCAGCACATCGGCAAGTTTTGGCTTTGCACGTTCCAGTTTTTGGTTGTGCAACAGTGTTCCTTATATCATGCGTTTGCCAGTTTGGGCTGACGTGTGAGAGTGTTTAGAAGTGCAAAGTGGAAGGTGACTCTATCATACTGCGGATTACTCCTTTTCCGGAGCTTGCTGCTGCTTGCAAGTTGAAACATCGTTTTACACGATATTAACAAGAAATCCAGGCGGTAAAGTCGGTGAGTATTTAGCCTCCACGGCTAAGCATTGTTGAAGAACGTTTCAGGCGCAAAATTACAGGAAAATGAACTTGCCAAAGAACGCGTCCTACTTAGACCAGTTCAGTTTGAGGCTGTCGTACCACTTTAACCAGAGAAACACTTTTAATTTGCTTGAAATGAACGTAACTGAGCGAATTCGAAACAAAGAAGGTTAACATTTCCTTATTTCGCCCGCATACGGAGTAACAGACGGAAAGTTCGAAATCCATTCGGGTATTGCATGCCGATATTCTATTCAACCCGTTTCAAACCTTCGAACTGTCTGTTTAAATTAGAAGATAAGAACTGCACGGCTAGCTTCCACTCTCCAGCTTTGAAAGGCTCTCCTGTTGGTGATGACGTTACAGAGAAAGTAGGTTTGCTTACGTTATAACCAAGGAAACGGCTGTTCTTACCACATTCCACCATCATTTGACTACTCTTACAAGTCTTTTTAGCTGTTTTTGCCCCCATCCGGCCGCAACTTTTGTCTGTCTGCAACCCTTACAAAAATGTTTTTCTCCTGTCTGTGCACACCTCTTCATAAGTACAAGGAGAGTTCTACAATCAGTCAAGAGCTTCGGTTATTTAGAGTTCGGTCCTCCAGAGCTCCAGTAAGAGGCTCCGACTTTCCGCGCTTTCGTTGCGATCCATGGTTAGAACTTATCCGGATAATCATAAATGCCATACGCAGCTTTGTGGTATATTTGCGCCTGAGCGTAAAGGACTGACTCTGACTGTCAGGTTGTTCAAAAGGTCACTGGCTGCATCAAACTGGTTTTAAAACTGTGGCTCACGGACCAACAAACGGGTATTCCTGTTGAGGTACTATTGTAGAGGAGTACGGTGCAAGTCAGTTTTTCGTAAAGATGGTGAGGATAGTAAAAGGTCAAAAGGTGTGACAAAAAGGTGGTGACACGAGCCAGAAGCGGCGCGCAATGGGTCTGAGAATACTCAACGGTGTAGAAAGCTTCTTAAGTATGAGGTGGAAATAGCTAAAAGTGGCGAAAGGTTATGAGAGAAGCCAAAAGTGGATGTAGAGTGGTAGGAATAGCATCACCGTATGACTAATGCAGCTGCTAAAGCAAAGCGCTAATGTCGTATTTGCACAACGTACAAATTGGTCCGTTACGAGTTTTAATCAGCAGACAATTCCAAAGGCCTGCTGCAATATCCTTTTCATAAATTTCGTTGAAAATATGATAGTTGTGCCTGCTAACAAGCATAAGGACGGGGTACCGTTGGAGACGACACCCCGTAGTAGTAACGTAGTAGTCTTAAGCCCTCTGCTGAACTAAGGTATCGCAGGGCATAGTACGGCACTGCAAAAACGCTCCGCAGACCAAAAAACTCTGCCCAACGGCTACGCGGCTGAAGGAGTGTGCCTGTTGGGCACAGCTTCGTTTTAACTGCAATTTGTCAGTCAAATTAATATTAAGTATTATTAACGCCGCAAAGCGTGAAAGTTAATGTACGACGACCTATCTCGTTTACTAACTGTAAGTCGACGCAACACACAATTACTGAGGACGACGGTAGTTTCTCGCCAGATGCAAACATCTCGAGTTTGACCTGCAGCTTCAAAACTCCACGACCAAAAGATGCCCAATACTCCACGACCAATTCTGTATAAGAGCTTCAATTCACGACAATAAAGAAGCCGCCGTGTTGACAGCCGTGGACCCTGGCCAATGCTATACCCAGCAAGCAGAAAGTGGTCGAGGCATGTGCATGCAAAACAACCAGTGCGTCTCACATTTGAGGCAAGAGCAAGCGTGACATACCAAAGAAAGACCTATGAAACAAGCAAAGCTTAGCTTTTTGCGGAAGCAGCTTCCCTTTCGACGTTCACGGTTCCCGACGATGATGGACAGAAGAACTACTCTTCGTCGTATCACGTGCACCACGGACACCTGTATAGGTCACGGTCGTGGGGTGACCTCACCCGGTTCACCGCTTCTTGTACTATGTCATGGTGCTCGTTTAAATCATACACCTTTGAAACACTTTTTTGTACATAGCAGTTTTTTATTAACATTTTTCATTACTCAGTTTTTTGTTTACATTTTCATTGCGTAAGCAGTGATACAAGTTTGAACACCATCGTTATTCAGTCGAGCCAGCGATGCCACAGCAAAATAAAGCAAAGATTATGACTTCAAGTAACACAACGGGAAAGTTTTACAACGGAAATGAATGTTTTCGTAGTCAAATAGATTTTAAAAAACCGGACATTTATTAAACAAAATATGCGTTTTTTTCAGCGTTACTTTATTGTTTAACTTTCCAACCAAGTATTAACTGCTTTGTGGAATTTGAAGAACCTGGTAATCCCGGCGACCCTAGTTCTCCAAACTGGGGCGGAACCCAGCCATTTTCAGCGTAATATTGATCTCTGTCTACAATGGTAGGCTTCCAGGTAACCAAGATAACCTCGCGCCCGTTTATCAGTCGGCTGCAAAAATTGCAGTTTCAAACTGCTGTAAGCTACTGACACCAATTTAAAATTGTACATCGGTGTAAACCTGAACGTTCAATGGCTTTAACGCTCTCCGAGCTTATTACATACGATGAGTCTCGTCGGCAGCGTAGTAGATAATCGACGTCCTGTGTGACGTCCGAACGACCCAGCTGAAGAGCATCGCTATTTAGTCACAACTCACAAGGACTACTGTAGGATACCAGCCGCGCCTCAGCCTGACACCCCAAACCTACAGGCAGGCCCAGATGAACTCATTTCGAAAGAATACGCTATCGAAGACACTGGCTCCAGGGAAGAATGATCCGGAAATTTGGCAGCGTTAGGCAGTTTCGGCGTTACCGGTGGAAGGAGGAATATTTACGTTTACTCGTATATATTTATGAACAATCAGAACAGGTGCCTATCTTAAATGATCAGAGTAATGCGTCTAATTAATTGATTAATTCAAAAGGGGTGCCTATAGTAAACGGGGTGCGAAAAGGGGTGCCTATGGCGATTTCCAAATGAAACATAAGAGTAATCCATATTACAAATACTTGTATGATGCATGTACAAGTAAATAGAATTTTTTTTGAGTAGGGTATTAGGAGGTTTTACCTGGTGTTGTAACGGGACATGTTGAAAGTTTCGTTTTGTGTTGTCTTCAATGGCCGCGATAATATCCTGAAATAATTCTTTAAATGGTGGACTTTACCGCAGCTTGGAAGGCCAATAAACATCATTTGAACTGCAGCATTGCAGGTTTTGCTTTCGTTTGCGAATGGCTTGATTGAGACTTTTACCTACACTTAATGTGGAAACTAACGCTAATAAACAACCATAAACAGCATTAGATATTCTGTGTTGAAGCAAGGGGAGAAGGATAACAAAGTAATTAGCCGAATACACGAAGAAGGCAACTGGCGAAAGTCAACGCCAGTTTGACTACGGGGGAGCTGAAATAGCACCAGCTGATGGCAGATGCATAGCAGAAGTTGAGAGAGATAATGCATGAGAAGAAAGTGCAGCGTGTCAGTCCATTCGTTGCGAGCCGCGAGTCGCAAAGTGGTCAGGATCGTTACAAATGAAGCATCCACGTGGAGGTTTAGAGCCACCTAGTTGGCTTGATAAACCTCAGCCGATAAACCCGCAACTTCTTGCGCTAAAGGACAGAGCGAACAAAGATCGAACATAATCGCTGTGTCTTCCGTGAACTGAGCTACCGAAAATCAATATTGCTTAGCTGACTAGCCGCCTTATCATAGTTCAACCGAAATATCTGAGGGTGCTCGCCAGAATTTGGCAGCAGAATATAGATACGTTTTTCAAAACGTCGCCATGCAAAGCTTTCAAGCACTCAGGGCACATCTGTGGCCCCGAATTCGATCACCGCCAAGCCGTCGTTGGCTTGATCGTGATCCCGTCCATCTGTACATCTGTACAAGAAATTTGTTCAGCATAGCGCGGCTACCCCCATCGTCGCCCTTCCGTGTAGCACAGATGCTATCGATTCATCGAGACATCGACCAAAACGTCTGATTGTTTGTGCGCCTGTGCAGTGCCGAATAGTGTCCTGACTCGTTTCTCGGACTGTCCGTGCCACACGGACGTGAGGTCAGCGACTGACACGGAGAAAAAGTGCTCGTTTTCAAGCAAGCCTTTTCGGTGCCAGGTGATCCATAGAGGAGAATACCACAGGGGTGGACGGCGTTTACCAACGAGAGAGCCTGGGTGCTTTAACGGTGTAATCGCAGCACGCACCACCGCCGTTTTAGCCGCATCGAAAACTGTGTGACGAAGACAACGTAAGAAATCATCTGGTTCTCTCCAATACATTGTTAGTCATACGCCTATCGCTGTTACCGTACAAACAGATATTACTCAAGAAGTTTTCTTGAAAGCACGCTAGCTTTGTTGCGCGTTTTCTGCCCAAACGACGTTTGTAACATACGTAACTGCAAAAAGTTACTCGAATGTTGTTTAATTGTAGAGTTATTTAATTCTTCTTGGAAGTTCGTTTCCGTTTCTGGCAAGATCTTGGCCATCGGTTTGATGGTCTGTTCTTTGCTACAGTCGGAAACAGCAGTTGAAATTGATTGCTTGGAATTATTGCTATTATTATTCGTTCACCTGTCTGTGCGCTGGAAGTGACATTTCGTCATTACTCGTGTAAAAGCTTATAATAAACTATCTGAATAAGTGCACATAGCACTGTAGTGAGTGTTCGCTAAACCATCCGCATAGGAAAAGTTTTCGGCGCACCCAATTACTTAACGATGTTGATTTGACACCAATCGCAGATTTTGAATGTACCGGTGTTTTTCAACACAAACACAGGGCACACACAGGATACCGAAGATTAAAAAACAGCAACTCGAACAACACAGCGTAAAGAAGAGTACCCATACAGCGGACAAACAAGCATGATGTATTATGTATACGCATAACACTCTCCGAATTTGAAGAAAAGAATGTACGATTTTATCACGCAGTGCATTCGGCTTAATCCCAGTGATCGATCGGGTGCTGTCGCTTTAAAACGATACGAATTTCTAACTGCTGATCAAGAAGAAGCGCCAAATTGGGTATATTGTCCGCGAGTTACCTGTAAATTTTTCTTGGCTGTATAATAAACTAATTGGCGTTTTCGAAAGATGACTGCGAAGGCTGTCAAGATTCCTAAGCATGAATTATTGCTGTACATCTGCCACAAAGTACGGTATGGTGTTATGTTCAACTGCACTGCCACATGTGGTGGCGGCTCGTCGGTATTTCTGTCAAGGAGCCAAAACATTATTATTCCATGCTCTCGTACAATACAGTCAAGCGACACATTAAGTTGATAACGCTTTCGTTCTTCTAGCGACTGCCGTGTATCACGCGGGATACCCGGGTTTGTGTAAGATAATGCGTGTACAGTGTACATTGTACACGACAATTCCTGCTATCATCAACTACCCCACGAATGCAAACCCAGATTTTTAATACGTATCATGTGCGGTCACCAAAATGCCTCCAGCAAACTTTTAGCTTCTTTCCAGAGGACCGGTCCTTTGACAATTTCTCCAGAATTACATATTGTTGATCTTCTTCTTTCGACTGGCGTATTGATCTTTAAAACATAGAAAGATCCCTATTTGACACAAAAAGAAACTTCGCTGCCAAGATGAGGCTTTTCTGGAGAAGCCAAGAGACTGTCCACCGTTCATACGGTTGTTTCCGGTTTGAAACGACAGAGCACGCGGAACTGCCGCTCCTCGATCAAAGCTACTCAAATCTAATTACGACCTGCTCAGATGACATGAGTTTAGCAGCGAAACGGTGTGTCATTGCGATCATTTCATCTTACCAGATCTTATAAGAATGGAAGAAAACGTACGGCCCATTTTAGGATCAATACATTTGAACTGTTATAGAAGGGGCTAACAACAGGCAGCGTTCGCTCTGACCATCTTTCGTATCTGCCGAGAAATACCGGCTATCACTAATCTTGTCACGCGAGTTTGATGGTGCTGTACGAAGTGTTACAGAACAGTGTCTACAGTATTCCCGATGGAAGAATATCAGATACATCTGGTCTATAAGAACCGTCCGCAGAAACAGGCTATGCGCAGTTTATCGGCCCTGTCAAGTTTGAATCAGATGAACAGTACATACGGGCGTGTATAAGTCCGTACAGATGTAACTACCTGCGCACGCGCATACGCGTCCAAGGTTGTAATGCATATGCCATATTCTTCAAAAATATTGAGTTTTAATTGGTATATTCGATAATTCACTGACAATCTTTGTTATCTGGCAGATAAACTGAACCACAGTAAACAGTTACGAAATACGAACCAATCTCATGATCTTGACCTATAGCGTGTTTCAGGTGTACACACAAGGTTTCACGTGTATGCATACGTTAGGTCGTGGCATTCTTCAGCATATTCACGATTAACTGATGCGAGATGTCTTTACTGAACATTTTCCATCGATGCGTGTAAACATCCGTCCGTTGTCTTGGAAGAGCGAAGTTGCCCTTGTATGTACTTTGCATACATGGATGCACAGCGTATTCTTAATGATCGCGGTATGGTCAGCGCAGCATCCGCATCCCACACAAAAGCCAGTCATACGAATCATTTCCATAACTCAATAACAACATCACATGAAGAGAGATCAAAGCATATCACTACTGCCTGTTAATCTGTTGTTCCGCCAGACATATCATGCACGCATTTCTTAAACTTTGTCTCTGGGAATACACAGTATGTGTCGCCGTCTTTGTAACGTTACTCGTCACTTTAACAATCAACCCAGTCGACAGCCAATATGGATACGGCGGTCCAGGCGTCAACTACGGAACGTACAACAACTGGTGCAACAATTTCGGCAACAACAACATCTCCTTCAACAACAACAACTCGGTCGTCAACGATGTGGAGATGAATACGGCCCAAGTGACCAATAC
>JAQGAU010002588.1:0-15100 GCA_034698045.1 Paramacrobiotus richtersi
GGTTGCGCTGTACGGTACTCGCAGCGCACAATTTCCGATAGTTACGGTTAGGTTCTGGACCTGGAATCAACGTCCCTTCCAATAGAAAGATTTCTTTCGGATGCGCCCTGTCAAATTAAAGCGGGTAAGGGTACTGTAGCCTGCCTTTTCCAGTTCTGCATGCAACCGACCAGTAGCGGACAAAACACAACTGAACGCAAGATTATTTTGGTGTACGAAGGAAATCGGCGTCTTCAAATCGATACGGCGCAAGGACAGGATCGTACTGTTCGTTTCCGGTATTTTTCTTGCTCGATGGATGTCTGAGCCATTTTTAACTGAACTGGTAACGGTTCTTTCCGATTGAATCGCAACACGAACAATGAATTACGGAAATATAAGAGTCCAAAGCCTACACCGTCCTTGCGCCTTTGATGTTTGCTATCGGTGCCAGAAAAGCGTCAATGCACACGACATCACTGACCCTTGTAGGAATGAGGACCATCTGCTGCGAGTAGGACGAATGCTAAGAATGTGTTCTGCACTGTGGTGACCATTATCCGAACAGAAGGAGATGTTCCCTTAGAATTGTTATCGTCGGCATGTTTTGTTACTGCTGCCTAAGCTAAAGGTCATCAGTATGACGACAATCGGCGATACTTTACGGTAGTGTAGATGTATGTAAATCTGTCGCTTCTTATCGTGCTGAATGAGATCAGTAATCATATAAGATTGCTGCCATAGTAAAAGTTACTGCAGAATAAATAGTTGCATACGAATATACCATGCCAAGCTATGAAAGCTGAACGATTCCGTGTTTAGCAACTTTTGAAGCAGTAACAATCTGCATTCTTCTGTTTGCTGTTTACGGAATTTTGAGCATGTCCAAAAGCTGAGCCAAAAACGAAAGTGTATGATAATTACTTTTTGTGCGACTAGATCTCAAAAGTCAAAAGCGAGCCTGGCCAAAAGTTCTTTCTGGCAGGTACTGCACATTACAGTAGAATAGCGCTGAAGGTACAGGTTGAATAAACGCAATATACATTATTCTACACAGTATTAAGGAAACGTTGCGAGGTGCTACATGTATAGGCACATCCTTGAGTACTACAGACACTGCATAGGTAAACTGATTTTGTGGTTTGCTGTAATCTTTTTCAAGATTCTGATGCTACTACTTCCGCTCTCCACAGCACGCAATAGTAAATAAATGCAGACTTTGTCTCTGCCCAAGTGTGGTATGGCGTTTGCAGAGTAAATCACTTATGTTCGCGCAGTTATTAGTCCAGACATCAGCACATTTACTTTCCGGGGTTTTTCTAATAAGAACAACAATTCTGTCTGTGAACATGTTATCGCGAGTTCTTCAGCACGGGAAAGTGTCCGGCATTACCCAAAACACATTTTCCGTGCTGGTTACCGCTGTCGAAAAGTATAGTCGCATTCATTTCAAAAGCGCATGCATGGCTGGTTTCGAATGCTCTTATGACGGAACCAGTTGCCTGGCAAAAATACCACGTGGATGATATTGTTAGTAAATACGTCGTCTGTAAAACTGCATAACAAGAGTTCGTGAACGCGTCAAGAGTCCGATTGGGAACGCAGATTACGTATGGATAGAGTTCACAAGAACGACAATCTTAATTTGGAAGTCACGAGAATGCACTCCGAAAACGCAGCGAACTGAGCGGCATCCGCTGTGGCAGATGTAAGTATCAGTGGAAAGAACTATTAAAGCGATCACGTTGTCAGTATTATGCATTGCTCTTTACAGTAAAATCCTTGTAACCGTGTTCCCTTCCTGCCAATCCTATCAGTTGCGACGGTACACCTGTACTTAATGGCGAAACACGAAGCAAGGATGGATTGCACGCAAAGAAAGGTAACGAACAAGGATCGTTTTACTGAAAGCCCGAAACCACCTTTGTCACCTTTCGTTAGACTTTTAGTAAAACGCAGTCCTTGTTCAGAATTGATCGTACTGCTATTACGTACCGTAGGAAGCAGCACCACAGCGGTATTTATTCGTCAAAAGCTCAGTCAATGCTTTAAACAAAAAATTTGCTCCGATTGGCGCCGCCAAAGGCTATAGTAGGTTATATGCTTACATATAAACAAGTGTAGGTTTGGCTCGCGCGCAACCCATTTGTATTTGAAATATTAGAAGTTCTGGAAATGTGTGAATTTTATATTCTGGATTTATGACTGAAGCGCTGATTTCCTGGGTCCCAGTTACGGTTCCACTTTATTAGAATGCAGAGATGGTTCTTAAGATGTTAATAAGAAACAGCGGCATGGTAAGAGTGAAGACGTTACGTTACTGTAAGCAGTTCAGGATATTGTTTGAATATGCATTCGTAAAGGTTTTTGGCGTCAGCTTGCTTGGCTTTTAAGTTAAGTTTGAGTTGTCATAATCAGTGGTCGGTGGTCTGCGTTATATCTGTAGATGGTTCCGGTGACTCTAACTGGTTGATGGCGTTGGCTTGATGAGGCTGCAGTTCTAGTAACCTCTGGTTGTTAAGAAGAGAAGCATACATGCATACAGACATATCTGTAGTCCGACGTACTGAGCTAGTCTCTAGAGGAATCTTGCACTCGGTTAATGCTGATGGAGCCTTCTTCCGACATTCTAGGGCGGAAGTTCAGAGCTTTGAGTTTACGTTTGTTAAGCTCGATATAATATTGCCCTAGCACTGTTGAAATAGGCATTCCTGTATTCTTATAATTAAGGCATGTCAGAAGTATTGTACACTGAGATTACAAGCGGCTCGTACTTAGGCAAACGACGAACTAACTTTAATGATCGTTTCTGAACACGTTGATATGAGATGATCTTGCTAGGATGACAGCTGGTCACTTTAACATGCTCGTGACAACATGCATATATACGCATATACCACAGTAGGTGTTAGAATAGAGTGACTGGAGTCCTCCATCAGATTTCCCCCATAAATCTAAGCGAGCAGTGGAGCTTGACGTACATTCCATACTTTTATGCTGCGCAATGCGCGGTCACGGCTTCTGGTCAAGTTTTGCTGCGTCTAGTTCTCCGACTTTTTCGACAAACAAGGGGTAGTCTAATAAGCAACCTTTATATTACTTTAAGAGTGGTAATTGAGCATTTGAGGTTTGTGAGCTTTTTGCATTCTGGGGCTTCTTGAATCTTTGAAGTGGTCCCAGACATAACGACACTGTAAGTGTAGAAGACAGCCTCGTACAGTGGATCAACCAAACTGCACCTTTCGAAAAACACGCTTGGGGGCTTTCAAAAACTTACAGTACTGTTTAAGTACTTGAATGCGATGGGATCGAATTCGATGTTGTCCGATGAGCCAGTTGTCCAGAATCTGATCGGTCAAGGGGGAACCGCTCCAGATCGCCAGTGCACAAAGACTTATCCGGTCGTCTGTTTGCACACTTCAGGGCAGTCTCTATCGCCCAATGACCTTTCTAGAAAATATTCAAACGAATATATAGATAATTTATTTCATTACGACAAATTTACAGTGTTTACTGTTATTGGTATGCGTTGGATCGTATTCGATGTTTGTCCGAAGTCAGCTGTCCAGAATCTGATCGGTCAAGGGGGAACCGCTCCAGTTCTCCAGTGCACAAAGACCTATCGGATCGTCTGTTCCCAGACTTCAGGGCAGTCTCTATCGCCCAATGACCTTTCTATAAAATTTTCAGACGAATATATAGATAATTTATTTCATTACGACAAGTTTACACTGTTTATTTAAATGCGTTGGATCGTATTCGATGTTTGTCTGGAGTCATCCGTCCAGAATCCGATCGGTCAAGGGGGAACCGCTCCGGATCTCCAGTGCACAAAAACCAATCGGGTCATCTGTTTCCAGACTTCAGGGCAGTCTCCATCGCCCAGTGACCTATCCAGAAAATATTCAGACGAATGTAGTATAGTGTCGAAAACTAAATTTCGCAGTGAGCAACACTATTATTATTGGTATGCGTTGGATCGTATTCGATGTTTGTCCGAAGTCAGCTGTCCAGAATCTGATCGGTCAAGGGGGAACCGCTCCAGTTCTCCAGTGCACAAAGACCTATCGGATCGTCTGTTCCCAGACTTCAGGGCAGTCTCTATCGCCCAATGACCTTTCTATAAAATTTTCAGACGAATATATAGATAATTTATTTCATTACGACAAGTTTACACTGTTTATTTAAATGCGTTGGATCGTATTCGATGTTTGTCTGGAGTCATCCGTCCAGAATCCGATCGGTCAAGGGGGAACCGCTCCAGATCGCCAGTGCACAAAGACTTATCCGGTCGTCTGTTTGCAGACTTCAGGGCAGTCTCAATCGCCCAATGACCTTTCCAAAAAAATATTCAGTCGACTGTAGTATAGTGTCGTGAACTAAATTTCGCAGTCAGCAACACTAACATTTCATACGGATGAGCAAATGTTAGCCATAGAAGGTTGTCCTGCGGAAATTATTTCTCATAACGTATCCGCGCGTTCTCCTTTTTGTGTAAGTCTTGGTTTTCCAATTTAGATTATTTTAACAATATCATCCGCAAAGGTTTTGTCGTTGAATACACTGGTGTTATTTGGATTACGGTCAAGTGCACATGCAAATAAATATGAATGAATATGCAAATCTGCATGTTTACTGCTAAAAGTGTATTGCTTATTCTAATTTGCATAGGTTGCGCCCTTCCAATATTGGAATGCTAGCATACTATTTGGATTACTACCATAGGCATACTGCAACGCATAATATTGTTTCTGTTATGTGCAGCTGTACATACCAGAAAAAATAGTATGTGCTGCATCTACGGAGCATGGTACAATATGCATATACAACAACAATACAGTACTTAATTGCCACTAACGCTTGGCGGTTACTGACCCATCGCGAGAACCCCGAGTTGCCTCTCCTGTTCCTTCACTGCCACCACTGCTGCTGAAAAACCTTGTTGGCCTGACTTTCTAGCGGACCCCTCCCAAATGAAAACAACGTTCCTAGATTACTTGAAACGCAAACTCCCTTGTTCCTATGTGAGCCTTTGTGTATGGTGATTGCCCATGCTAAGGACAAGGGAAAACTGCGTTCAGGTGCATGTTTCCGTTCCTGAATAGCGGGAAAACGGAAATATAGCTTGGTGAATGTTGGCTCAGTATCTTTATCGAATTCGACAAGGGTTTAACGTGAATGGCAGTGCGCCATAGTCCGGTTGTTCGGCTGTGTCCCTTCTCGTCTAGAAGGGAATATGATAACCTGAAATCGGTCGGTTTCCGAGCCGAGGAAAATGTCATCAGCGTATATTTAGAACAACTTCTGCGTTTTGTATAGACGGCATAGTAAACTAGCATCACTGTAGCAGAAAAGAGAAATAGTACCAGCGTCCAGGGATTGCCTGAGCGTCGGACTAGAGTCACTTGACAATCTTCAAGGATTGAAATGTCCGTGCTAGGTCCCAATGAAATTGTTTTATTTTTTCCCCAAACAAATTTTATTTCCTGATTATTCAAACTATAAAGAAATGGGTCACTTTTGGGTGGTATTTTCAAGAACATAGTATTAACAGTTTAATGACCATTCCACAGTAATTTATTTGGAGCGCACTGGCTGAAATTTCCGCTTCATAATTCCCACTGGAACCATATTCATTAAAAGAAAGGTCAACCGCTGCAGCTAACGTACTAGTTCACGGACTTGCAATTGGGAAGAAAAGGCGGAAAACATCCCAGACTAGTTTACGCACGTTTGACTCACCAATCTGTGATATTATGTGGACGAGAAAGGTCATCTTCCGTCAGAAACTGAATATTTGTTTCCAGAATTTAATCAACTTCTTTTGATACTTTTCGCGCTATTTCCTGTTAAAACGTACGTTGCAAATTAGTAATTATCTGACGACTGCCGAAGTAGGTTTAAAGATACAGCTCAGAAACTCTCTGTTTTATGTCAACCATTGGATCCAGCAGTTCTTTTCGGGTCGCTTCTTATCGTACTGAATGAGATCGTTCGTTAACTACTTACTTTACATCAGTTTTACGTCGTTCTTTCGAGGAAAGAATTTGACCTGTTCATTGGTTACTTCTGTAATTTATACTATTCGACACAAATTGTTTTCTTTCAAGCATTTCCCTGTAAACACATCCTGCAGTACCGGGTCGCTTCTTATCGGACTGGATGAGTGTTTCTCGCATGATATTTGTTTTTTTTTCGGGTAATGTTTTAAGCTATCTGTACATCCGTGGCATCGGCTTTGCTGATGCTCCATGGTGCCTCTTGTGCGACAGATAAAAGATACTGCAGGTTATGGATTAAAAAAACATGGAAATCGCTTAAGGATCGTCCAGTAGTGATAGGAAAAACAATGGTGCTGTGCATACTCACAGCATTGCATTACTGCCTCTCTTTTTATTTTGGAAGTTCATACTACTATTCAAGTGCAATTACTTCGTAGAACAACTGCGTCGTCGAAGCTGATATCTGGAGTTACACGATTCTGATTCAGGATAAGTGATATGCGATAATCGCCTTATTTGCAAATATGTTGACCGTATTCAGGTGGCGAGGAATTTTCCGGCTTCCCTCGAGCATGAACCGCAAAAAGTCAATGGGCAGCTGTCCGTGATATGCATTCAGACGTAAAGAACAAACTTATACCTGGTTCTTGACCTTTTTACCATACTTGTCGCAGAACTTGATACCTACAGCAGTCATGTACTGAACTGATTTTACTGTGGAACTTCATTCCGTATTGCAAGCAGCATTTGAGTTAGCCGTTACGCTATACTCTTTGCTTGCTCTTTACGGAATGATCTACGGTCGGCTACTTTGTGTAGTTTATCGCGGGGCTAAGTTTGAAGACGTACTTTGCGAGTAACACTGTTGAAGGAAAGTATTCTCTACTTGGAAATTACCAAATTATGCACACAGAGTAAGCATTACCAATTCTTGCACAATATCGCGGTTGGTATGCACCATAAAAAACGGGTAACCAATGATTGGATTTAGCGGAATTCTCCGTAGTACCGTGAACCAGCTTTGTTGTGGAAAAGTGGCCGAGTAAGTACAAGAGAACAAAGTCTGATTTTGCCATGCGTCGCTCAATCATAAGTCCAGACTATCCGGTATACATCAAGAACTATTTTGTACGATGACCAGTAATCGCCATAACGACGTATACCATGTTTCATCACATTCTCCGACAGTCCGAGCAGCGCAACTTCAGTACCATGGAATCTCGAATGCTTGTTGGTAAGTATTTACTATTTTACTGGCCTTTCTTGGTTCTCTTAAGCATCTGCCGGATTTTCGCTCTGTTTTACCAGAACCTACCTTGCAAACAAACACCTTGACAAACAAATACAATTGTTTCGGTTTGTATCTAACAATTGTAAGATCATGTATGTGTGTTGTACACTGATGTCCGATACCACCGATACTCCAGATTAAATGGATTTTTTCTTTGTTGTACGTTTCCGTTACGGTACACTTTCGTGGCTAAGTGCAAGGAAATAAAGTTTACGTAAAGTAATTCTTGCAGTGGGCATAAGAATGTGAGCCGTACAAAGAGATTGCGTTCGCTGATTTGGTGACCTTCGCGCAGATCTCTATCACGCCGCTCATGTGCCATAAACAACCTGTACAGTGAAAGTGCAGCAGAAATGCAAAACTGTCCGCGGTACAGAACTCGGTCGCTGGTTAGAGCGCCACATCTCGCAATTTTAATTATATAAGGAATTCCTGCATTCAACACCATGAAGTCGACAACGCCGTACATGTTTCCTGTTTTGTTGGCTCTTCTGTTTGGCAGTGCTAGTAAGTAAGCGCAGTATTTTGTCCGTAAGAACAATGTGCTGTATCTAATAATGTATGCATGTGTATATATATACACAGTGATCAACATAGTTTCGTGTAGTCTGCGCGCCCCTTGATCATTCCCTGGCCAAGCGTGGCGTGGTGAGAGACGCGATCATCGGAGCGATAGGTGGCGCTGTGGTTGGCGCCTTAGTACCCGGTATGGATGCTAAACAAGGTGCAGCGGCCGGAGCGGCCTTAGGTGGCGGGTATGGATACTATCAGGATCGTAAGCAGAAGAAGAAACAACAACAAGGAGCGCCTGCACCGGAACAACATACGGGAACGGGCCAATTCAACGATCGCGATTATTAGGATTTCGCGTAACTCCCACTCTGCATTCTTTGCATGTTCTCTACCACACGGCTAACGGGGGGTTGTTTATACTGCTATAAGAATTTCAGCTAGTATTTCAAAATATTAACGGCTTTATTGGAAGTTTGTTGGTGTAGGTTTTTTGTTAGTATGGAGATTTCGTAAGATCGATACTTTTTCTTAAGCAGTTATTGAAAGAATATCATATTTTTGTGACTAACGTATTTGCTTATGCGATTAAAGATTAAGTACTCATGCGTTAAAGAAGCGGTACGCAAACACTTGAACCTGATCAGCTGAAACTGGGGTGTTCAAATGCACTACACAAAGATTGCACCTACTGATTTGTTGACGACCGCACTCGAGAAAGGATCTTTATCGTGGAACGTATTCTGACTCATTTTCCTGGGTGTTCGGTCAGTTCAGCGAAAGCCTCAACTACGAGGTACCGATACCGACAACTCATCAAATCACACTGGTAGCTGATATATAAACGCTGCGGTGGAACACGCGGTTTCACTGACATGCCATCAGATTGTTCTGCTTACTCCAAGTTGTCCCTAATTGTCTGAACTAATTATCCGAAGGGTCTGTTCAGTCTTTGTGGATTACAATGGATTATAGACGGTTATGCATATCCAGCGTCTTCCTTGTTCTCCTCGTAGGAAGCACATGTATGTATGCATATTACTTTTATAGCAATATTTCATGTATCGTGCATTCTTCCGATGAAATGTTTGGCTGCGTGTTTTTATTATGCTTGTCGGATTCTTATTGTTCTTTGTGTACTGTAATCGCTGGTCATTCTTTAGAATCAGGCTGACAAATTAATAATTGTGCTGTAGTTTTGTTCTTTTCAGAAAGCGCAATCGCTGCAAAACCGCGCTTATGTTTTTTTTACTGTTCATGATCAGAATTTGTGGGACGTCATAATGAGCAAAAGTTAATAACATCATTTTCTGTATTTTTATTGCCGTGTGTAATTATTTCTTATCTCATATTAACTGATGTTTTAATGCTATTTAGGGTAAACAAGTACCAGTACATTTTAAATATATTACTTCTTTTGGGATTACTGCTTAGTTTGATGTAACAACCGTCTTGTTATCAGAAACACTATGAATATACGCGTAAGGATGTGAAGAGTCGAAGCAGAGTACTTGTCTTAAATTGCTGCTTTGTTTACAGTTTGTGCTCCTGTTGATCATTCCATAGCCAAACGCGGCGTGGTAAGGGACGCCATCATCGGAGCGATAGGGGGCGCTGTGGTCGGCGCCTTAGTACCCGGCATGGACGCTAAACAGGGCGCAGCGGCCGGTGCGGCCTTGGGCGCCGGATATGGGTACTATCAGGATCGTAAGCAGAAAAAGAAGGTGCAACAGCAGCAGTCGCAAGGGACGTTTGGCAACAGTATGGATGAGGAGCATGTTGACAGGCATAGAGAGTTTGCGTAAAGCCCGATTTTGTTGATTATTCGTGTGCGCACTTCCTGGGAACCAATGTCTGACAATGTCCGAGTATTATTTTTTAAATCAATCAGTGTACCGAGAAACGAAAGGTTTTTGTTCAAATGGTACTGTATCACCATGTGTTAGCGAAAATCATTAATAAACTATCACCAAAGAGAATTTGAAATCAGTACGCATATGACCTGCCAAGTGTCGGCAGTGAGTCAAAGTAAACATTAATTCTGATTTCTCAATAAGATACTGCATCTACTGGCGCTAACAAAGTTGCATAGTAGAGCATCTTTCTGGTTTCATGGTGCATTCAAATGCAACCCGAACGCAACAAAAGATACTAATCAACACAGTAAGAAGCACAATCAAACAACAATAGATATAAATCATTACTAGTATACATTATCCATTTAATTTAACACTAGCCACAACAAACCTTTGAATCGATACATGCGAAAAACGTTTCACTTTCTAAACATAGAAGAATCACTAAATTTAATTCGGCCAGTTCATCCCGCCTCCAATCGCATCGTCTCCATTACTTCCCGTTCCCCGACAATAGCGCTGACACCCCTTCTCCCCACAATATGTACAGCACAACGTCCCTCTTCCCGTGCGCTTACAGTCCCTGTCATCCCTGCAATCATCCACCGGCCGATTGGGCAGTAAAGCGTTCGGACAGTTCCGGTCGCGACAGATCTGACTATCGCCGTTTGTACCGGGACCACGGCAGTACCGGTTACATCGGCCGTCACCACAGTATGCGCAGCACAGAGCGCCACGTCCGGTTGTATGGCACTCGGTATCGTCGTTGCAGTTGTCGATGGTGCGACCTTGGGGAATGTCCAAGGGACAGGTGGGAGCGACGGTACGCGAGGCTCGTTCTGTAACGTATACAGCGACTGTGTCAGTTTTGACGTACTTGGTAACTTATAACTTTAGCTAGAACGGTGTATATCTACAGGTAAAACAATGATGTAGAGCTGACTGATTTAATGTTTTTGACTAACTCATGACTTATCCAGCTATAATTACAATAACTATTACTAGGTGTGAGCCGTTTATCACTAAGCATAGTTACTAGATTTCTTCATTCGAAGCGCTTCAGCTTGACCGCATCGTAGTGAAAGGTCACGCTCGAGAAACTGTTCAGTAGCTTTCAAACCCCCAATAAACCTCTGCTAAACTTTACACCATTAGGTCAGCATCACGTCTCTGGGCTTTACGTTGCTAACAAGTGTTATGAATGTTTCGTAAAGTTTGACCATAAATTTTGGTTTATAAGTCGATTGAATTAAAACCGAAAGCACAAAGTTGTTCCTGCGGTGTAGCTGTACAAAACGAAAAATCTTTTGCATCTTCTTTATAATAATGCATATTATTGTACTCTTACCGTCGACAAGAGCATGTAGGACACTTCCATCGGGAACCGGTACCATTCCCGGCTGTCCAATATCATTAACAATCTCCATGTCTCCCTCAAACTGGCAATCATACGCCACCATCAACTTGGCCGCATCCAGCACCGTCATCGCCGTCCGTTGTCCCATCTTGACCTTTATCCCATTCCGCGGTATCAGCGTCGGCCGCTGCTGATCCCTGGCAAAATCAAACGCTCCATAGTGCATCAGGGATTCCAGATCATATCCGACGTTGTAGGTCTGCATCAGTGGTAAGCGTTCAAAGTTATCGAGAAACCGGGGTTCAATGTTGTCGGGGAAGATCTCCACGTATTGGTCGCGGTCCGGTCGGGATTGCTCGTGAAACAGACCGAGTGCGTGGAGAACCTCGTGCTGAATAATGCCCAGGCGCATGCAGGGGATGTCGAGATTGATGTTCTGCTTGCCACCTTGTCGTCCGACAAATGAGTTACATCTGTAAAGAGATTTGTTAAGTAATGTTTTGTATGGTTTGTAGTCGACATACTGCTACCCGAATCCTCGACGAAAGTTCAAGAAGTCACGCTCAGAATCGACCGGCTTGAATGTTATACATCCAGATGTGCGGTGTTCGATGTTTCTTAGGGCATTTTCGATCAGGCGCCTATCAAGTGGACCTAATTAAGAAACTTGATGATGAAACGAGCAAATTCGCAGGACAAAACAGAATTATATTTCCTAGAGGTTTTTGTCAGCATAATTAAATTAAAATTTTTAGAACGTGATACCAGAATCCATGTACAGTAACAAACAACTGTAACTACAACAATATAACGCACCCCGGTGTTGCTATGATTCGGCAAAAGCCCGCAGTTTTACCAAAGTAAAGCTGTCCAAAACCTTTAGCTCAAAAACCTTCAGAAGCTTTAGAATGCGTACTATGTCTACCTACAAATTGAATAATATATGATAGTTTTGTAATTTACCGAGATTTTCGCTAACATTGAACGGAATCCCTTTTCCTCCGTTCGGCCACATGTTCTCCGGCGTCAGCTGTCCAGTAACAGCCATAGGAGAAATACCATCACTTAATCCAATTGGTTCCAGCTGAATGTCGCCTTGAAAGAGATGTTGATCGGAAATGGTCGATTCCCTTGTTTGGATGATGACTGCGTCAATGTGGTCTTTCCATTCTGAGCAACATAAGATGTACAACAGGTATTCGACAAAATTATCGTAGGAAAGAATTTACCGGGAGATAGCGGATGAAGAAGCGCGGGATTTGTGTTCGCGAACGGGATTAACGTGAGTAACAAGGAAAATATAACCGCCATGGATATGGTGTAAAGTCTAGTGAAGAGCGCGAAGATTCTTGTGCATACACAGACAATCGTCTATGTTTTTCCTTCAGCGGCAGCAAGCATATATGCATGTTGTGTATTCAGGGTTACTTGGAAGTTGTGTCTTGCAAGCAAGGTTTCCGGAATATCGTAATGTGCAATGAATGCCTCGAGGACAGCAGCTTCAGTTCATGTGGAGGACGCAATGTTTCGAAGCGAGAAATACCGGTTAGCTCAGGTCGATCAACTGGTGAGCTGCACTGATCTCTTTGGATTCTCCACGGTACGGATCAAACATTTTTATAAGGAGAATGTCTTCGCACATACGTGGTGCATCGCAGGGACCGATGGTTTTATAAACTCTAGTTCCATTCCAGCCAATATGTAAGGCACAATCTTTTTATTCATTTTTTCATTGGGTCGCCATAAAATGCAAGACAATCGGCAGCACACACCATACTGTTGACACAATTTGATACATTTTCAAGGATCAGCAAAAAGAGCTGATTTTATCATCCATAGCCTAGCCACCATTCTGAGCTGTTTACTGCTCCACGATAGTGTGGAGTTTAACCTTTCTCGCGTTTCCAGAAGGTAAAGGCATCGATCGAATACACAGTGCGGCGCAAACTGTTGTGTCGGATCCAGACCAAGCGTCAGTATTTGCAGATAATGTAACAAGCATGACAGATGCCCGGAATGTATCCCAGAATAGTCAGGATGATATTGATTAACAGATCCTGACCGCAGCCCCGCTCCAGCGCCACGCCCACTAGAGGCAACAAGGCTGCTAGGACAAATTTACAGCAGTCCGACGCTTCCAGAGGCATTTTCTCAGAGAATACTGTTCGGTATAAACGTCAGGACCAATAATTATCACCGACTTAGAGGTACTCAGAGGTCCCTGATTGCGGGTTCTGTGCTATTACGATGTTCTGTGTGTTTGCAAGTTTTCAATGGCAGTAATAGCATCTTTAATATGCGCAACATCGATGGTTTCCTAGTAACAACACGGACAGACTTTTTGATCGTAGTGTTTTCGAATCAAGTTCAAATTGAGGTGACGTTGCGAAGCTTTTGGTTTTGCGTACCATATAAAACTCAACACTGGCAATGTAGGGAACATGCGGAATCCCATGTCGTTAAAACATGGCTTTGGACGCATTTAATAACCCCCAGAGGATTTGTTTGTACCTTACGTGCAGTACATGGTTTTTAAATCAATTGTAGCTACTCTTCAGTTCCGCGCGTACTGGGGCAGAGTTTTCATCTGTACTGTGTTTAATTTATCAGAATAATACGTTCTCTTTTCAGATTTTCTCAAGGAGGAACAGGAATAAACCCGAAATGCAACGGTCCTAGAACGGCACACTCAAAACTCAACTATTTACGAGAAACCACCGAAATCCAGACTAAACAACCGACCCAGCCCATTCCGCGACCGCAACCGTCCGCGGGCATCCAGAAACGCTCCGAGACGACTCTGCGGCACCACCGTACTATCCGTATACACCGACACCGTCAGATCCTTATGCACAACCACACAATGGTTCCCCGCGTCTCCCGACGAAGAACTCGTCGTTCTGGCAAACGTCACCGCGTTGTCGCTGCGTTTGACCACCGTCCACTCGTCAACGGGCGGTTTATAGCTCAAAACGGACAATTCATCCCTAAAACCGACAAAAACCATTGTCAGAGCTCTTTGAATAGTCTGGGACAGAAAAGAGTACCAAAGGGTTTTCTCAGGGTCCGGTAGAGGTGGAAGTACTACTAAACCGTCCTCGGGGAGTCCGTTACGGAAATCCACATCTTCGGATGTTTCCTCGACTTTCTTTCGTTTTCTTTTAGATCTGGTGGCCGGCTTATCTTCTACGGTTGCAAGAATGTCGAGCATATCCGCACCAACTGGTTTTCGGGGTTCGCTGTTGCGTTTAAACCATTTAGGACGCTGGCGCTTCGCAGGAGGTGGTGTAACGCTCGGTTCGGCAGCTTCTTCAGTAATCGGTGGAATTTCTTCCCGTTCGGAGACTACTGGCCTGTCAGCGGTTACGATGGTGTCAACGTCAGATTTGCTCGGTGACTTGATGTTGTTGGCCGATCTGGAACCTTTAAGATTCGGTAGATCGTCCGTTTTTTCTCTCTATAAAACAGACAAACAGAATACACGATACTGTGCAAACTCTTTCACAACACTCATATGAACAAAGGTGAAAACACTGGGACACGAGATGAAACATTGGAACACTAGGTTATGATAACAATCCATGTACTTGAATACTGGGTGTACTTTACAGCATAATACACTTTATTGGGAATGTGATACAACGAAGCTGGCGCTAAAATAACTACGGCAGTTATGTCAGGTACTAAAAAAAGCGAAGATTCTTATCGTTCAAATGGGCTTTACACGTACTGACATGCGAATTCGATGCACTGTAACCTGTATCATGGTATTCATCACTCAACTGACCTGGTATGTATCCGTTCCCTCCCCCTCAGCAAACTCCACCGCCCTTAACATCTTCACCGGGTACGCCCCCTTCTTCAGCTTCCTCCCCAGTCCCCCCAACTTCTCCATCATCTCCTCCTTGAAATGCCGTGAACAGATATAACACCGCTCATCCCACTCCTGCCCACTCTCCATCCCAATAGCCCGCACCCATTTGTCATACACCGACCCGTTCTCCCGCCGAATACACCGGTGCATCGTCACCCCCAACCGCTTCTGGTCCGCCACCCGCGATGGACACGCCGCCACCACACAGCTCTGTTTCAGCTTCCCGGGGCA
>JAQGAU010002589.1:0-15097 GCA_034698045.1 Paramacrobiotus richtersi
ACTTGGCTCATTTGCCGATTTAATTTACCTGTCTATAGTAGCACACTCAATAAGGTATTTGTTTCTGAGTTAATTTTCCCGTTTATTGTTCTCGATAAATTGCCTCGCAAACACAGTCATGAAGCTGGCAGTATTCTTTGTCGGTCTCTTGCTGGCTGGTAAGTCTACAATGTGCATGTCATTATATCCATGTAAATGCTTACAATAACGCCATCTTGTATTGCGCTTATTTTCGCGGAAGATCTGTACTCGTATCTACGTAAATTATATTCCAAACAACTCGACAGTATATTGTAACGAATTTGCTGTGTAGTATTTAAATAACAATAATCATGCATGTAAGTAATGATCATGTGTATATGTAACTGCTGCACCATTAATATATGACTATTTGACCATTTGATCGTTATTACTCTTGCATGATTAACGATAATTATTAACAGACGCTTGTGTACAGCAACTTCATAGCATGCAAGAGTCACGGTACTTTTCCAGGCGTATGTTTGGGTGCCAGTGTGGATTTGGAAACTTCTGAAGGGATCTCGATGCGCGCTCGCCGCGGTCAGTGGCTGAACGGTGGCCCATTGGTTTTTAAGCCCATCAGCAAGGAAAAGTTGATTAGAAAGCACACTGTTTTTTCGTTTTGTAGGAATCGACATACCCTGCACTATTGCTTGTACAGCGTGGTGGGCTTGTTACGCTGGAAACCTGAACAGCAACTGTGGTCCTCAACCCTCCGGATGTCAGTGCAATGGCTTCGGCAAATAGCTGGCTTCTGCTGATTACATAAGGTGCATTCTATGTCGCTGCAAATTTAGTTTGCCGATTGAGTTCTGATTACACTTCCGTGCGCATTTGTCGCAGGTCCTAAATAATTAAGCGAACGCACGACATGTCATAATCACATCTACTTCGTTTCTTTTGCTCCCAGTTTATACAAACTGTTCGCATCTGAACGTAATAGTAATTTAAACGAATAAATGCAATATCCCGCAGTGTACATGCAAGCGGCCGGCCTAACCAGAAATGTACCCCGTTGATACTACATAGGAGCAACAAAAGTCGGTTACGCTTAGCCTAGTCGTGATCAGTTCTCAGCAACATTTCGTTCGCAGCTTTTCTGTATCACACACCAGTTAAAAACTGATAAAGCCCTGTTTCGATATGTTAACAATTCATTCAAACCCAAGAATGTGCGCGTATCCCAGCCCGTCGCAACGCGTAAAATATCTCAAACGTATCGCTCAAAGTCAAATTCAAGTTTCCCTAAAACTCCGCCATTGTAGTCAAATTAACATGATGCTCAAAGTAAAACTCATCCACTAGACAATTCAAAGAGGTATTCTTGATAAACTGCTGCACCAGTGCATTCTCGATGCTGGGCGTATCGATGTCGATCTTGACGACAACGTAATCTTCCGGCACAGCAACCCGTGATAGAATTGACCAGGGGTTGCGCTCACTGTTTTCTTCCCAGGTTACCGGGAAATTGTACCAGTGGTATTTGTGGTAAAGATGGCCTGGAACAGCGGCGAACACATCGGTGGCGTTGTATTGTTCGGCTTCCCAAGCGAAGATTCGGTCAAAGTGTACGCCACGTTTAGCGTATTGGTCGACCATCCATTGCTGGCTGTTACTACCTGTAAATCACTGAACGCGCATAAGGTTTCGCATATACTTATCAGAAAAACCAGTATGACATTGTGATGTTTCGGTGTAGCCAAATTTCCCATAACTGCACAATATTTGACAGTACTTCTACACTTTGGACATATGTTTTGCAGAAAGTTGTCTCGTTTACTTAATATCACATTGCCAGTATTTTACGAGAGCTTGCAGTAGACCTGTATTAGATGTAGGATAACACGAATAAATCCTAAAATTCAGTCCTTTTACAATCTTTTATAGTGCACAACGTACCTAGTCTAAGCAGCTGATAAGCGTTCCGTATTTTGATATGTGCAAGACTAGTTTTCGATATTCCACATGAACACGTAAATCATGGAATCCGAAAACGCCTAATTAGAAATATGGTTTGTAACGACTGTTTTCATGTTATGCCGTCCATAAGAATGTGGATTCTACGGAAAACGGTAACGGCAGCCAGTGTGGGTGTCACGATACTTTGTTTGGAAATTCGCCAGCACTGGAAGGTTTAACCCGTGTTACATTAGTGCACCTAGGGACTGCGCACCTCTGCCGATGACAGTGTATGATATAGAAACACATGAAGTCAAACTCGTGCCGGACGTCCTAGAACTACGAACAAACTGTGCGTTTGCTGCGCTGGACCATTTCTTATAGGTATGTTGCGGGTGGTGACAGTCATCGAGAACTGTTCACGAACTCGTGAATGCGATTGCGAGAAGACGATTTCAATTGGGAGCCAGTAGCGGTTCTTCCGCGGCCAAGAACTCATCATGGAGCGTTTGTTTTTCAAGGTCCCATTTATTTGTTCGGGGGTCACCATCTGGGATACGCAAGAGATACCACTCTGTCGCAAATAATGGAGGTTTATGATCCAGGAACCGATGCATGGGCAGAATTTCCTTTCACCAATACCGATAAGACAGATTTTGCCGGTAAAGCATTCCGGCACACTTCGTGTTTTCACATCAAACAATAATTTTTGTTCACACCGATTACAGCAAGAAATACAACCAAACAGAAGTTTTGGGAGTTTCTTGTAATTTTGACGCGAAAGTATCGAACTGCGCGTGCCATAAGTGTTCCCGGCAAGTGTAAAATGATTGTCTGTTTTGCCAGCTGCTACGGTGGTTTTTGCGTTTTCGCAGCTCCCGGGCTGCATAATCAAGTTTTGAAATATTCATGCGCTCGGCATACAGGGCATACTGTGCCAGTGTGCCGCGATTATTGTTATTATGGCACAAGAGCGGGTAATCCGGCATTGCGGGACGCTACAGTGGTGGTCTATCTGGATTCTTTGAAGTGCATGCACACTGCGGAATATTGCCTTTATTCGCTTAAATTACTCTAGCGTTAAGATGCAAACAGTTCACGTAAACTTCGAAAAAAAGAAACGAAATAGATGTGATTATGACATCTCGTGCGGTTGCGTAATATTTAGGACCAGTGAACAATTCGCATGGAACTGTAATATGGCCTAATTTTGCAACCTAATTTGCAGTTACATAGAATGCAGCTGATGTATATTGCAGAAACAGAAGCCAGCTATTTGCCAAAGCCATTGCACTGACATCCTGAGGGTTGAGCACCACAGTTGCTGTTGCGTTGTCCAGCGTAACAAGCCCACCACGCTGCGCAAGCGATAGTGCAGTGGAAGTCGATTTCTACAAAAAGAAATAACAGTTTTCCTTTGGAATCAATTTTTCATTGCTGATGAGCTCAAAAAACCGATGCGCCAGCAGGCACCCCATCGTTCAGCTACTGACCGCGGCGGACGCGCATGGGGATCTCTTCAGAAGTTTGCACACTGGCGCCCAAACATACACCTGGAAAAGTAGCGTCGCCCTTACATGCCATGAAGCTGCTGTACACAGGCGTTTCTTAATTATCATTAATTATGCAATAATAATAACGATCAAATGGTCATATATTAATGTTGCAGCATTTACACATACTATATGATCATCAAGTTAAGTTGCATGATTATTCAATAAATACTACATAGTAAATTTGATACAATTTACTATCGAGTTGTTTGGATATAACTCAGAATACTTATCTTTCGTGAAATAATGCATAACAGAAGATGGATATATTCACATGCACATTGTAGACTTACCGGCCAGCAGGAGACCGGCAAAGAACATTGCCAACTTCATGATTCTGTTTGCAAGGCAATTTAGCGAAAATAATAAACAGGAAAATTAATTCAGGAAACGAAAACCTTACTGTGTATGCTACTCTAAACAGAATGAATTAAATCGGGAGATGAGCGCGATCGGTTTAAATACTCAAACTGAAGACAGCGTTGCGGCCTGATCGCCATCTTAGTTAGCACAGTTCGCGAAAACATCCTTTGCAAAACCGTGTTGTGACGTAAACTTCTCAGCGTGGCGGAACTGTTTCGCTGGGCTGGTTTCGCGCCCTTTGAACCTTGATGGTGAAGCCGTGAAACCTTGATTGCGTGGTCCACCTTGCTGACAATTCAATACTTCTCCTATTTGCTTGGCCAGTTTTTTACTTGACCAAACAGTTCCGCCGTGCTGAGAAGTTTACGTCACAACACGGTTTTGCAAAGGATGTTTTCGCGTTAAGTGCTAACTAAGATGGCGATTAGCCTGCAACACTGTCTTTAGTTTGGGTATTTAAGCCAATCGCGCTCACCTGCCGATTTAATTCATTCGGTCTAGGTCTAGAGCAGTTTACTCACTAAGATATTTTTTGTTTCGTAAGTTAATTTTCCTGTTGATGTTTTCGATAAACTGCCTCGCAAACAGAACCATGAAACTGGCAGTGTTTTTTGCCGGTCTCCTGCTGGCTGGTAAGTCTATGCATGGGAATATATATCCATGTAAATGTTTACAATTCCATCTTGTATTACGCATTATTTTCACGGAGGATGAATATTGTGTATTATATTATAACCAGCTCGACAGTACACTGATGTGGCATTGAAATAATAATAATTATTCAACGATGATAAGGATCATATATGCACAAATGATGCATCCCTTATATATGACCATTGAGCCATTTGATTGTTATTATTGTTGCAGAATTAACGATAACTAAGAAACGCTCGTGTACTGCAGCTTCATAGCATGTAAGAGCGACGCTATTTTTCCAGGTGTATGTTTGGGCGCCAGTGTGGAAACTTCTGAAGAGATTCCGATGCGCGTCCGCCGCGGTCAGTAGCTCAACGTTGGGAGTGCCTGCTGGCGCATCGGTTTTTTGAGCTCATCAGCAATGAAAAAATGAATTCCAAAGGGAAACTGTTATTTCTTTTTGTAGAAATCGACTTCCACTGCACTATCGCTTGCGCAGCGTGGTGGGCTTGCTACGCTGGAAACCGGAATAGCAACTGTGGTGCTCAACCCTCAGGATGTCAGTGCAATGGCTTCGGCAAATAGCTGGCTTCTGATGCTGCAATATACATAAGCTGCATTCTGCGTAACTGCAAATTTAGTTTGCAGATTGAGTTCTGATTACAGCTCCCTGCGCGTTTTTCGCAGGTCTTAAATATTTAGGCGACAGCACGAGGTGTGATAATCGCATCTACTTCGTTTTTTCTTCTCCAAGTTTACGTAAACGGTTTGCATCTTAACGTAAGAGTAATTTAAACGAATAAATACCATATCCCGCAGTGCACATGCAACCAAACATGCGGCCAACCTAACCAGAAGTACAACTCGTTTATATTACATCGGAGCAATAGATTCCTGTCACCCGTGAGGCTTGGCGTAGTCGTGCGCAGCTCTCCAGCAACATTTCGTTCGCAGCTTTTCTGTACCACGCCAGTTAAAAATTCTTAATGCCGTGTTTCTTAACAATTCATTCAAACCCAAGAATGTGCGCGTATTCCAGCCCGTCGCAACGCGTAAAATATCTCAAACGTATTGCTCAAAGTTAGATTTAGATGTCCCCAAAACTCCGCCATGGTAGTCAAATTAACATGGTGCTCAAAGTAAAACTCATCCACTAGAGAGTTCAAAGAGGTTTTCTTGATCAACTGTTGTACCAGTGCATTCTCCATGCTGGGAGTATCAATGTCAATCTTGACGACTACGTAATCTTCCGGCACAGCTACCCGTGATAAAATTGTCCAGGGGTTCCGATCACTGTTTTCTTCCCAGGTTACCGGGAAATTGTACCAGTGGTATTTGTGGTAAAGATGTCCTGGAATAGCGGCGAACACATCGGTGGCGTTGTATTGTTCGGCTTCCCAAGCGAAGATTCGGTCAAAGTGTACGCCACGTTTAGCGTATTGGTCGACCATCCATTGCTGGCTGTTGCTACCTGTAATACAAACAACATAATTCAATACATATTATAGCGTGTAGCTGGTGTTGTACGATGTTTTAACCGTGTACTTGTACTTGCGTAACGGATGACTCATGTTCTTGATTTTAACGGCAAAAAGGCCAGGTGTGAAATGGGCTTCTCGATGTTGAAATTTAGTTAATAAACTTCCTAACAGCAAGCTGCAGCTTTCGCGTTCGTTCGATCGACAACAACTTTCGTTCGTCAAATTCCTGCCTAATCGTAATCTGTACATTTATTCCATCTTGACCTTCGACATAAACATCACACTGGATCGTGGTAAGCGCCGTGTAGGCATCCCACGAGAACAGATCGGGAATCTTCCCGATCCTGTTATATGGCGCTCTGAGTTTAAGTAAACCTTTTGATTGAGAATTCTTGGTGTTTAGTGTCAGATAACCAGCTGGAGATTGAGAGTTTAGCGGAAGGTCAGTCTGAGTCAAGTCAGTTTGAGCAGGATCAGTGGATTACAGTTGGAAAGAGACGAAGACCCAGGAAGAACCAGACCATTCATCGATTGTATATTGAAGATTATTTCGAGAGAAAAAGATCGAGAAGCTTTCAGCAAGGTACAGTTGACCTTAGAGTGCTTAATTAATCATAATTAAGTGAGATTTGTGAGCGTGAGTGGTACTGGAGGATAAATCAGCGATTACAATAATCAGTGAATATTTTGTGATAGACAGTACAGTAAACGGAAGTCAAAGTACAGATAGTGAAGATTACGATCGTAATAAGTTTGTTGGGTTCAAGAATTTAGAAAGAGTGATATTCTGAGTATTACTGAGAATTTAGAACTGTTTTGGAAGAGTAAAATTTTTGCAGTTTGGGAGAAATAGTCACAAGAGACTTAAATCAGCGTGAACTAGTGAATAACCTGTACGGTGAAGTAAAAGCTAGTGCAAGCTACAGTGAATTCAGTAGATTCGGAGTGTGATACGGTTAATTTTTGTGTTTGTGGTTTCGTAAAGTGAGAATTGTGTGAAAGCTGAGTAAAATAATAAAAAGTAAAGCAGGAAGTGCTGAATTTTGAGAGTGAAAAGGTCATTTCCTGATAGATTGTCTGGAGAGCAAAGTTGGTGCCTGGACAGTGAACTTTTGCAAAATCTTTTGATCAGATTGTAAACAAGATAAGTTTCAGCATGTCGACTACAAAAGAGACAGTTGATCAGACAGCAGATGCAGCAGCTCAAGAAAAGCTCAAGAAGCAGAGAGAGATTACAGCATTTCTGATTACGTATACGAGAGAAGTCATTGACCAAGTAGCATCAAAGTTAGTAGTGCTTACTAGAACAAGTGATTCTAAAACTGTAGCAGCTGAGAAAGTAGCAGTATATTGTGTGAACAATAACGTAACACTTGAGAATATAAAAGCTTTGGATGTAATACTGCAGAATGAACCGAAAAGTGATTCGCGTAGTAAGAGTCGTGCAAACGAGACGGTAATCATTGACGGTATAAAAGATGCAGCAAAAGAGAAAGATGTTTTAGATCGCTTGGATACATTAATGAGTAAAGAAGATTACACAGAGTTAATGAACTTTATGAGAGGACAACAGTTTGAGATTGAGAAGTGGAAAGAACAGGCTACGATGAATGCATTCACGTTAGGAACTGGTAATAATCAAGAAACGAATCGAGCAACAGAAAGTCAAGTAAATGTACAAACTCAAAGTATTGCGAATGCAGATATTAGATCTTTAGCAAGTGTGTTGCAGACATTAGTAGTAACTAATCACAGTAAGCCATCAGTGAAAGATTTTCATATTGAGAAGTTCAAGAATAAGCCTGAATTTAGCATTAAAGCTTTTTTTCAGCAGTTTGAGAGAGTGGCATTAACGTTAACATGGGATAACAGTAAGAAAATCAGTATGTTACCTAGTTTTTTAGAAGATAGCCCGCGTAAATATTTTGAGAGTATGTGGACTGTAAATCGAAACAAAACATATGATGAGTGGAAGCAGATGTTACTTGACAGATATTTACCTGAAGATTATAAGGACGTTAAGAAAGAAGAATTAGCAAATAAAACACTGAGATCTGGACAGAAATTTGAAGAATTTTTTGACGAGATTTTAGATTTGCTTCAAGAGATTAACAGTAGCATGTCTGAAGAGGATAAGATTTCGGAAATACGTCGAGTGGTTAACTCACATGTGGAATATCGTAAAGCTTTGACGTATACTAAGCCTAAGACAATAGCGGAGATGAGAGAATTATTGTGTAGAGTTTCTAGACTTGAGCAATCTGAGCAAAAAGAAGTAATGCAAGTAAGTACGGAAGTAGTAAAAGCGTACGAACAGGACAGACGTAACAGATCCAGATCGTATGACAAGTTTAGAGCATACCGTGATCGTAGTGATTCGCGTGACAGACGTGACAGAGACTATAGAAATGATCGGCATCGGGATAGCAGTAGTTATCGGCCACGTTGGCAAGATAGCAATAGAGATTTTCGGGATAGAAGTGGTAACCGACAAAGCCGGGACAATAGTCAGTCTCGTTATCGGCAGTACAGTCGAGAGCGGTATAGTGGAGATCGTTACAGTCGTGACCGTTACAATCGGGACCGAAGTGATAGTCGTAACCGAACGAGTGGTAGAGACAATCGTAGTAGATCTAGAGGAGGTAACGACAATAGAAGAAGATTTCGTACACCAAATAGAGACGATTTACCGTTAAACAATTGGCGTATTTCGAAGCGAGATATAGATTTTGATTCTTATCGATTAGAAAATGGCAAGTTGTTTTGTCCGGTATGTTTAGACCACAGACATTCGATGAGACAGTGTACGAAAGCAACTGCTGACAACATGAACAGAGTTGAGCGTATTTGTCCTGGTGATCTGAAGCGTAAAGTGCAACAAGATTATGAGGAAGATGTGAGAGATGTAAGACGTAACGAACCGAAACAGTGGCAATCCGATAAGGGAAAAGAATGATGCCGTATGAGACGGGAGGTACATACGGTAAGAGAACTAAACCTCCGTGTGAAAATGAAGTAGTGAATAGTGTAAAAGTGGAAATGTCTGATATAGTACCACTACAGAAAAGTAACGTTAATGATGAGTTTAAGAAATTCGGATTACCGGAATCACAGAAGCCTGCGTACGTAGATGCTTACATGAACGGTGTACCAATTACTGCATTAATCGATTCTGGTGCAAGTACGAGTATAATGAGTTATGCGATATTAGCGAAAACAGATTTAGTACAGCAGAAAGCACCGGAAGGAGCACCGAAACTGAGATTTAGCACGATAGCGCAGACATTTGAAGTACGTAATCCGTATTATGTTGAAGCTGAGATAAAAATAAAAGAAAACGTATGTAAGCATAAACTCTGGTTAGTTGAGAATGCCCCAGCAGATTTTTGTATTTTAGGTACAGATTTCATGAAAAATTTTGGTGTGTGTGTAATGCCATCAGATGAGTGTATAACTTTCAGAATGCATGATAAAACACATGCACAAGCATTTTACGAAGCGTATGCAAGTATCGCAGAGAATAAAGTATTAGTACTAGCTCAAAACTTTCCATCTGAAAAATTTTCAGTAAACAGTATGAGTACAGAGAGTAAACATGTAGTACTAGAAGATAACCGTAAAATTACAAAAGATGTGAACGTGCAAACAGATATGAAAAATAAGAGTGTACGCATATCGGATGTACAGGACATTAACAGATTAATGTGTACTGGATTTGTACCAGCGTACATGGCCAGAAACTTACGTACACATAACGCAGTACTACAGTCTGAGTTAACAAATGCAGAATGCAGTATTATAAAAGAAAATAATGAAGAAAGTTTTGAGAATGTAAATAAGTCAATTTTAAGTGACGTTACAGTACAAAATGTTGGTACAGACGAGACAAGTGTACCAGTATGTGCTGGTAATGACAATATGAGGGATAAAGTATCTAGTGATTTTAGTAATGAGTTTCCGTTCAAAGAAAATCTTGACGAGTGTCAGACTAGAAAAACTGATAACGATATCAATAAGCGAACATATGGATGGAACAGAACCAGAATAAAGTTAAGTAAAAATACTTTCATAAAGCCAAAGACTGGTTTATTACTAGATGTCACAGTACCAGATAATTATACAGGGCAGATGAGAATAATGCCGAATGATATTTTACTGTATAATCATTTTGTATCGGTTGGTAATAGTGTGGTAACCGTTGAGAGTGGTGAAACAAAGTTGTTGGTCACAAATTTCTCAGATAAAGTCGTAAGATTACGAAAAGGTCTAGATATTGCTACGACAGAAATTATGGAAGATGAGTGTGTTTTAGTAGCAGACGTGTTTGCAGTGAATACAGCAGTGGTTGAAGAAAGCGAAACTAGCATAAAAGTGAAAGTTGGTGATCAAATCAGTCAGATGAAATTTAATCCAAAATTAACGTTAGATCAGCGTAAGAGAATAGTAACGCTGTTTATTAAGCAGCATGCAGTTTTTCCGCAGGATGATAGGAATCTGGGAGAATGTTCAAATGTAAAGCATGAGATTGAGACGGGTGAGCACGCGCCCATTAAGAAATTACCATACAGAACTTCTTATGCACAACGAGTGATCATAAATGAACAGATCGAAGAAATGAAAAGAAATGGTGTTATCAGAGAAAGCACGTCACCGTGGAGTTTTCCTGTGGTGTTAGTAAAAAGACCAGATCCGAAAGCTAAACCGAGACTATGTGTAGATTTTAGAGAGTTAAATAAGATTAGTCATAAGGCAGAATGGCCGTTACCTAATATAGAGGATGCTGTGAATAGTTTTGGTGAGTCTAAGTATTTTACATCCCTTGATTTTAATAGCGGATTCTGGCAGATCAGAATGAATGAGAATGATGTAAAAAAGTGTTCAGTCGTCACTATGGACGGACAATTTGAGTTTTTGAGAATGCCTTTTGGCTTATCGGGAGCGACAGCCACGTTCCAGAAAGCAATGGATAGTATATTGTCACACTTGAAGTGGAAAGGAGTAGTGTGCTACGTAGATGATATACTCATTGGAGGAAATACGTTCGAAGAACATTTACAATTACTGGACAGTGTTTTAACAGCAGTAGCGAAGGCTGGATTCACGATTTCACCGAGTAAATGTGAAATAGCATTTGAAGAAGTGAAGTTTCTTGGTTATTTGATAAGTAAAAACGGGATCAAACCAGATCCGGAGAAGATAGAAGCAATTTCAAAATTATCAGTACCAACAGATGTGAAAGGTATAAGATCGTTTATCGGAGCTTTAACGTATTACAGAAGTTTTATTGAGAAATTTTCCGCATATGCAGAACCATTATTAAGATTAACAAAGAAAGATGTTGAGTTTATTTGGACTCAAGAGCAGCAAGTAGCGTTTGAGTACTTGAAAACAGTTTTGATTAGTAAACCAGTCCTGAAACCGTTTAACCACAGATTAGAAACTCAAGTTAAGACGGATGCGTGTGACAAAGGTGTTGGAGCGATTTTAGAGCAGTGTCATAGTGATGGATGGCATGTGGTCAGTTATGCGTCTAAGATGTTAGATAAACATCAGAAAAATTACTCGTCATCAGAAAAGGAGTTATTTGCAATAGTGTTTGCGTGTAAAAGGTTTAGGCACTATTTAATTGGATTAAAGTTTAAGATTGTCACAGATCATAGTGCGTTACAATATTTGTTAAATTTAAAAGAACCGCACGGTAGATTAGCGAGATGGTCACTTTTGTTACAAGAGTATGATTTTACAGTTGAGTACAAAAGAGGAAAAATACATTATGATGCGGATTATCTGAGTAGAAACAGTGTTGAGAAAGCAGAAAGTGAAGATGAGTATCAGATACCGTTGTATCATACAGTTATGGACAGTAAAATCGATAATATGCTGATAAAAGAACAGTCAGTAGATCCGTTTTGTAGTGAAATAATTAAGTTATTGTCTGACAAGAATGAGTTCAATAATGCGAAGAAGCGTGTACAGAAACGTCTAGAATCATTCAGAATCGTAAATGAGATACTTATGAAAATTTCGAATAAGAAAGGTAGAAACAGACTATTATTTTGTATACCAAACACGATGCGAGCAGATATAGTATATGCCATGCACGATGCCCCAGTGGGTGCGCATGTTGGTATACATAGAGTTTTAGAATTAGTTTCAGAACGTTATTATTGGCCGAGACTTCTACATTATGTACGAAACTACATAGAGGCATGTGAACATTGCCAGAAAAGAAATGCCATAAATATAGCACCAACAGCGTATTTGCAGCAGTTGAAACAGTATAAGAAACTAGAATGTTGGGCAGTTGATTTGTTGGGACCATTTCATGAGACGGAAGATGGTTATAAGTACTTGGCAGTTGCTGTAGAAAATGTGTCGAAATTCGTAGTAGTCAGTCCAGTGAAAAGCACGAGTGCAAAAGAATCAGCAGAATTTATACTTAATGAGATAATTACGTTATTTAGTGCACCGTTGCATTTAACGACAGATCAAGGATCGAACTTTATCAGTAAAATAGTTAAAGAATTAAACAGAATTATGCAGATTAAGCATAGATTCACGACGTCGTACCACCCACAGTCGAATGTTACAGTAGAGAGAATGAATAGATTCATAGCTGAAAAGTTAACTGCGTACGTAAATAAGTTGCAAAATGATTGGGAGAAGTACGTAAAGTTCATAACGTTAGCCTATAACACGACTGTACATAGTGTCACAGGTTACACACCTTTCTACTTGATGTTCGGAGAAGAGCCGAACAGTACATTGCAAACGTTGTTTCGTGAGATTAAGCCGCAAAATGAGAAGTCTGAGACAGTTAAAGAGTATTATGAGAGAATTTACAAAGCCTTAGAAATAGCAGTAGATTTTTCAAAATTGTTAACAGATCGTGCGCATGAAAAGAATGCAGAAAGATACGATAAGAAAAGAGTAGAAAGTCAGTATAAAGTAGATGACTACGTATGGGTAAAAGATGAGTCGCGTACAGTTGGCAGTACTGAGAAATTACAGTATTTGTACAAAGGACCGTATAAAATTTTAGAAATTATTGATGACGTCAATATGAGGCTGAAACGCGTTGATAAGAGCAGTAGAAGTGCGAAAATAGTAACAGTACATATTGATAAGTTAAAACCATACAAAGAGTATGATCCTGATGTACTGCAGAGTAAGACAGATCATATTAGACGCAGGAGTGAGCGATTAGCAGCCAAAGTTAGAAAGTAACTGTGTGTGTTGTTAACTAACGGAATGTTATTGTTTTACAGAAATGGCGCAGCAGAATAACGACAATGGACGTGAAAATTATGAGCGGATGTACCAGATGAGTCGAGATCGTCGTGCGTCAGAACCGGATGTGAGCCGTCAGCCGAATGAGTTTGGACAGCAAGGAGAAGTGCCGATGCGTAACCGAGAGAGAGACGAGCAGATTGAGTACCAGCGCAGCATGGAGAACATTCGACGAGAAAAGATGAGATTGGAAGCGCAAGAACGAGAAATGCAGCAACAGTTTGAGCAGAGAGAGCGTGAGAAGTTGGAAGCTGCACGACGTGCACGTTTGGTTGAAGAACAGGAAGAAGCGCAGTCGAGGGACATTATGCCACAGATTCCTGTTTGGTCATTGGCGCCAACGCGTCGAGTGCATCAGCCAATCGTGGCACCGCGTCCAGGAGAATCGTCGGTGTATCCCACCTTCATGCAGCACACACCACAGCAGGGACAGTTACGAGCCGAAGAGCGAGCAGCAGTTAACAGTCAGAATGTTCAGCGTCCAGTTCAGATGGCAAGTGAGCAGATCGTGCAGCGAAACAGTGGAGAGGATGAGCGTAAGCGTCGAGCAAAAGAGCGAGAGGGAATTCCGCGTTTCATCGAGGTGCAGAATCGGATGAGTGTGAGCGATGAGAAAGACAAGCGAAATTTCCTCCACAATCATGTGTTGCGATCAGCGAACAAGTTGCCGCGTGAACAGTATGGACCAGTGAGTGGTGCGTTGGGAGATACAGTTGACCGTTTGAATGCGATTATTACTGCGGAGAAAGACCTGGGAATCATGGAAGAGAGAAAGACCCAGCGTAACTTTTGTAATGAGGTGAAGGTGTACTTGGACGTACTGCACAACCGAGATGATCAGGACAACAAGAAGTATGTTACGTTTCCGGAGCCAGTGGAGACAGTCCTGAGCCCGCAGTACATCCAGTCCTACACATTTGACAAGTTTACGAACAGTGCTTGGGTTACGTATGAGGTTGAGGACGGTACGCGTCGCTGGGAAAATCGTTACGGACAAGTATTTAAGTGCATGTTTGGCAAGTTGCGACGATGTGAAGAGTATCCGAAGTACTTCAATCCGAGTCGTCTGTTTCCGGAAGACATTGCGTTTTGGAAAGGCGATAACAAATGGGACGGTACATACGATGAGGCCAGTCGCAGCTATGTTCTGGACATGTATAAGCAGTTGGACCAGCAGCGTATCGAATGGTATAAGAATGAGAAGCAGTTGTATGCGTCAGTGGATGTTCCGAGTTGTGGACACTTTGTAATGGCCGAACGTAATTTGAACGAAATCATTCGGATGAGCCGTGATGAGTACGAGAAGATCAAACGTCAGCCGAATAGTGAGGAGAATAGTAAGGAGAAAGAGGAGGATCAAGTTGAGGAGCAGGATGAGGTAGCCAAGTTAGCCCGAGAAAAGGAAACCATCGAAGCGGAAATGATTCGTGTGAAGGAGGAACTGGAAAAGACCAAGATGGAGCGTGACCGCCTGGAAAAGCAGAACAAAGAAGAAGTCGAACGCCAGTACAAGGAGAAGATGTGTCGTCGTTCGCACGGAAAGAATTGCGAGGATTGTGGAACCGGAAAGAAGGACGAGTCGGATGATGATCATTAGGAAGGATAAACTGGAGGATTGGACCAGTCGGTAATGGATCGATTGTTTTTCTTGTTTTCCTAACAATTGCTCATAAGTCATGATTTGTGTTAACAATTGACAGTATTGTTTTGGGAATAATCTCATTATTTCATATTTGGTTTTCTTGATAAAATAGTATTTTACCGCTAATTCCGGGGATATAGCGTGTAGCTGGTGTTGTACGATGTTTTAACCGTGTACTTGTACTTGCGTAACGGATGACTCATGTTCTTGAT
>JAQGAU010002590.1:0-15096 GCA_034698045.1 Paramacrobiotus richtersi
TTCGCAAGTGTGACAAGCTGGAAACCCGTCGGAAACAAGGCACCACGTAGCTCACTTTCAAGTTTCCAAAATCCAAACAGAGTACACTGATCAGTCGATTTACAAACGGCAGGCTTTCAGGCGTTCCGTTAAACTGTGCCAAGGCGGAGCCGGGCTGATTCATGCTCAAACCAATCACCAATCGCCGCTGAGACACTACTCAAAACAGCCAATCGAATGTCGTACGCAATTTCCAAAACTAATCCCGCAAATTGTAAAACAATATCAAACTAATCCGTCTTGTTTCCGCCTACTGGGCAGCATACAGCCTACTAACCAATCCAGTCGCTGCGTTATTCCCAACAACCAATCACAGTTGATCCTACTCCACCGTACCGAATCGAAAGCCTTATTCCAAGAAGCGCGTAATTTCTCCAATGCACTTAACAAAGAAATGAATCAAATGCGCGAACACAAAATTTTACCACATAATAATGCAAAAGAAGGAGATCCGTACACTAATAAAAAAAAAATACAAAAACATGTGTTAAACTCCCATCAGTCGTTAACAAAAAAGACAAAAATGAATGGGCGTTAGACGAAAAAGTGCCGCGAAACGCAATATCTGTCCAAGTGGCAAATGGGCGCGAATGAGTAAAAAGTTCCTCAGAATGTCGACGGTTCTGTAAACGGGATTTCCGCGGCCTCCGACAGGTAAGTTTCGGGTAACATTTCCAGTTCGGGCGGTAAGAATCCCGCGTTGATCAGCGCATCCTGTAAAGAAATTCTGAGTTAAAAATGTTGTAAAAAATTGAAAAATAATCAGTTATTTTACAAGACAGCGAATAAAATATTAAGATACAAAATGGCAAACAAAGTTATAAATACAAAAACAGACAAAAACCAATGACAATATAATTGCATTTAAAATAGACTAATTAAAAACACAGAAAAGGTCAAAAAATATATGATAATAAAAATTTTATCTTATATTTGCAAAACGCTTGAGTTTCTTGAAGTTTATCAATTTGCAGGTGAAACTGTAAGATTAAACATTGATCAGGAACCCATGCATCCCACCCATCATAAAGTGGCAGTCGTTGCCAAGCAGTGCTTGGCAAACATAGCGGTTCGTTCTGCGTTAACTACATTTAGCGCTTTTGCGCTAAATGGCTTTAACGCTTCTGAACGAACCGCCACCAACTGTTTGCCGCTTTGGGATACCGGGGCAAGTAATCGGTTACTGGGCAATGTCCGAACGGTGCAAAGTTAGCCGTTGGTCACCCAGCACACACGAAAAACAACATTAATCTCAAAATACCCATAATTGACCGCTGAATTTGAAAACAAAATTGTTATTTAACCAGATTAACCAGTGAATAAATATGGTAATACAAAAAATAATCGCAAAAAAACGAAAGCCGTAAAATAATTTTCCATTCATGAAAAAAAAAACGACAATTGAACACGCATTACTTTCATCGACATTGCCAATAATTTCCCACTGGTAATCGGATAAACGCTGAATCGCCGGTTTACCCGTCCCGTTACGATAGATGGACTCCGACAATTCACGTTTCAGGTTCACCGAACTGCGAGTTTCGTCCACCTGGTCAACGTCGAATAAGGTTGTAATTTATTTCCAAAACCGCACTTTCTGAACAATTTTTTTCCTTTTTACTTCGCAGACAAAAGCACTGCTGAATATTCTTTTCAAATTATCCCGATTTTATCTACATTTACACTTGAAATTTTGTAAATGTTTTTTCTTCCGTTTGTCCCTGAAATTATTCTGAAATGGAAAAAGCGTTTTTTTCTCTGATTTATAGAGAGCAAATTGTAGTCAATAACTTGCTCACATTTCTTGAAATTTTTGTGTGCTTTGGTATCGAAAACGCGGGACAGGGCTCTTTAGAATCGTAAATCAGTTTAGCGTCCGCTTTGTGTCCATTAACTGGTTCGATTTCACCTCCGAAAATCTACAAATAAATCACCAATAATTATCAAAAAACATGCATTCTTGCCGAAAATTTCTGTTAAAACAATACCAAAATTAATTACAGAAAACTATTTAATTACCACATTAATTACTGTTCAAATGAATTTGTAAGTTGTTATAATATACAACTGCAAAAGCTAATTCATTATCAATCATGATAATAATAAAGTAAAAATACGAATTACTAAAACCTTTAAAAAAGTGTTATAAATAATTACCAAAAAAATGTACCGTACAGGATAAGTAAATACACCGATCAAAGCCTTACTGTGGCTGTAAGTTACGCTTGCTGCTGGTGGGGGAGCCGAGGGCGGGGGTGGCGATGGAGGCCGAAAGCGACAGCGTGATGGAGCTCTTGCTAGTGGAGGAGGACACGCGGTTCTTGCTGCTTTTCTCCAGCCACTCCTCAATGTCGTCCCACCCGCTCTTTCCCTTGACGAGCGCACACACCGACTCGCTGCGCACCTTCTGCAACTGCTCCACTTCCTGCGCAATCAACCACCATTTCATTTAACAAATTTTGTTGATTTTTCATTTTTCAGGTCGTACAAAAATGAAACAATCAATATCTCTTTTAAACAAATTCATAATATATTTGATTACAATATGTTATGCAATTATATTAATATAATATAATAGAGTAATACATAAAATAAACAAAAAAGATTAATAAAAAATTTAAACAATTAAAATAAAAAAATAATTAAATTACAATAAAAAGCCAACAAACAACAGCAATTTTACATTAATTGTCTTTACAAACGGATCAAAAGCGTTGCGATCAGACTCCCACTGTTCCGCGACGGGGCCGGCTCCGGTTGGGACTCCATGGCCGCCTCCCCTCCGACCTCCAGGGTTGGACTCTCCGGCGGCATATCCTCGAAAAACACATGCCTAGGCACGTTTATAAATTTTTAGGCACTTAATGATATTTATAAACATCGTTATACGATGGTATTTAAATCCACGAATATAACAAAAATGACTACATAAAACATTCACAACATCAATAAAATGATATTTAAATGCTTCAAAATAATCGGAAAAATATACGAAAAAATTTTGCAAATAATAGGGGTGATGTTCAATCGGGAATAAAAAGCCGTAATTTCCGCGAACAGAACAAAAATAATTGGCTTTACTGACAAATCAGCCTGAATTTCCTTTTTGAGCGTTTCCACGGCCATGGCATCGTCTTCCCCTTCCAGAGCGCAGGAAAAGAACGTCTCGGACGCTTCGGACGCACCGGGCGAACGGAAGGATTTGTGGGTCTCGTAGATGATGTTCTCCTCCACCACCTCGTTTTCCTCCAAGGACGCTGGCCCCGGGACCAATTCCACCGGCAAGACATCTTCCACGGGCGCCTGATTGACGGAATACGGGCTCACATCGCTGCCCGACTCGTTGCCAGCACGACTATCCTGCTAAACAAACGCACATCTGATATTTCACAAATTTACCAGAAATTACAGCATAAAAATATACGAAAAACATCAAATAAAAAACTATTACATTACTCTTTAAAGAAAACAAACGTACTAATAATGAATTAAAAATCGAACATTATCGGACAGAAAATGCGGCAAACATTGACAAATCTCCATCAAATTCCATTTAAATAATTGTTAAAGTTCATTTAATAAAAAAAATTTGTCAAGACTGTTTTTTGTTGCATTTTCTTGGCCCGACTTACGACATCGTTTGCCGAGTTGTCCACGGACTGCAGCACGACAGACTCAACAATCGGGATGGCTTTCCTCGGGCGCGACACGAGCCGGTGCGGGCTGGAGCCAAGTTGACCGCCAAGGAATACGGCGTTGCTCTGTTCACGTACGCGCTACTAAATTTCGAAGGACCCGCAAAATCTGCTACCGTATCTTTTATCGTCTCCGGAAGCAAATCCTACTCAAATATCAAACCAAGGATTGCAGCACATTAGAAATTTGAGACGGATAAAAAGATCTAACGCGGAGGAGGGCAAGATAAAAAGATAAAGTCCGCAATAATTTTGATAATCATACGAGTCGATACTCATAATAGTAATTAAATTAATTCATAAATTCAATATTACTTGTTCCGAGTCAGCAGCGGATCATACTACCGAGAAAGTGTACCCATCCGCTTCATAATTATATGCCCATGGGTTTCCTGTTAAGCAGAGCATTAGACTTCGGTGAACGCTCCTGATTGGCTACGTATTGCTAACGCGCATTCTCTTGGGCGGATTACGGTCTATTCCATGAATCTTTACGTACCTTTTTAGGCGGGCAAATCTCGACACCAAGAAGTGCCGTTTCATGACACGATAACATTCAAAATATTCACATCTGCAGACATCCGCATTCTCGCCCAAAGTGTGTCTGATCACTCCAAATGAGGTTATATAATTTGTATTCATACGCCGTGACTCTCACGAAAGATTTCCGAAAGATGTGCAACGGAAAAAGTCTCTTTCACAAAAGCTGCGGACAATTCTAACTTTTTTTTATGAATGGTCGGTTCGTCAGCCGTCTTTATACGGCGCCAGCGTCTTATACAGCAACTCCTCGTCCTGTACTGCATGACCATATGTCCATATCCCGTTCGAAATCAATGACCTTCTCCAGACGCTGCGGAATGGGCCCGTTCGAACACTTCATCCGCAACTTTTTCCTCTTCCATCCGATCATTTCCGCGGGACGCAGCGTATGCCAACAGTTGATCGCGATATATAGACGATCTCGGTGACTTCGTGATCTTCTTCGCCTCCGACGGCCCTCCGTCACATACTCGAACAGCGGACGGTCAGGGTGGGCACGCGCAGTTTCTAGAATTAATTGGCACGTTGTGGCAGTCGATCCGGAGGAATCCCAATTAGTGGTGATGATCGTGTTCGAGGGACTGGGAGACGTCGATGATGCACAAGCCACAATGCACCTGTAATTTTCAGTTTTGATTAAACAGTCACTGCAAGTTTCCACTGGAAACTTGCAGTGACTCTTTAAATCAAATCAAACCACCAAATCAACAATCACAATGGCATTCCTGACGTTTCCAGCTTGAGCACAGAGTCTGACGTTCGCAAAATAGGCAAACCGCAAACTCCAGAAAACTGCAGTGAAGTGCACAGACAGACGGAAATACGTAACCACAATTTTAAATTCTTTAGGAAAGAGTTAAAACTAGAACATATTCTCTAGATGTCAAAGTTCACGCGCACATGCACCAGCAGTATACCAGATGTGACCAATACGTACATCCTGTAATGGCTCGACAAAATTGAGCAACTAAAAGGAATGCCGTTAAAGCGGTAATGGAATTGCGCACACATTTTTCAAGATCGTTTTTTATAACCTGTGGTAGGCTTTGGAGTCGGATTTCGTCTCCTGCCATTTGCGCGAATGGGTAGCATCGATCATGTTGTGAATCGACTGCATATACAGACTACGTTTTGTGCATCCCTTGTCGAGTAGATATTGACTCTGACTGTGAGAATCTGACCACGATATTTTAAGCAAGATCTTACAAAAATTTCGAAAGAAGTTTGGTTTGGACAGGAAAACAGCTGGCAAACTGGCAAATGTTCCAAAAAGTCAAATATTTGTGTTTCTATATGACCGCTTTCATGGGCGCCCGGACACTTCGTCCCGGGGAAAATTGGTTCACGCAAAAGGTCCCAGAAAAACGTCCCGTGCCAGAACGGCCCAGGGTAAAAATGGTCCCATGCAACAAAACGGCCGATGTCCGAGATAGTACCTTGACCAAAACGACCCGTGACCAAATAGTACTAGCATAAAAAGCGACCCACCACTAGGTACCATTGGTAATTAGTTGACTAATTAGGCAGTGAAGCAATAAAACTTCGCTCTAGTTGACTCATCCCAATGAATTCAGGAAAGCAATATCAAAAAAATTTCGACTAATAGCAAGCAACAAATACGTGAAAGATTTCTGTAACATAAACTGTGGAGGTGATGTAAAATGTGCAGAAACTTTTAATAATATACCGTATCTAACTGATCACCCCAGGCGCGAAGAATATGGCTACATACTGTTAAGTACTCGTAATAAACTGAGGTACTGACACACTAAGGTACCAACACGCTGTATTGACAGCACTACGGAAACTGCGCCGCCACAGCTGAAATCAAACGTTTTCTGTGAAAAATGGACTCCTCTCTCGGCCAAACCTATATCAATGGACACTGGTTTCGGTTAATGAAAATAAGCAACAGCAAGGCACAAGTTTTCAACCAGCAGCAGCTTGAAACAATAGTAGTTGAATCGTTTCCTGCCAAAAAGCAAACACACAACGCAAAATTGCGCCACAACGAACGAGAACCGTGAAAAAAATACACTTTCCACTACATTCAACACTTAACTAAGACTTGTAACCTTTCCAGTATCCGATATTGTTTTTGGCGCGCTATGCGACGCACTGACAATGAGGAGCAGCTGTATACAGCTGACAACTATTTCAGCTTTGTTCGCAGAATTCAAATACCGCGTTCTCGTAGTACGTAACGCATTAAACTGGGGACGTTTTTATGAATTTTATCCGAGTTCTAAATGTCCTCAGGACGTTTTTTCCCAGAGTACTAAATGTCCGCAGGACGTTTAGTCTACAATACCGAAAGTCGCGGGACGTTTTGTCGCTGGGACGTTTTGGACGGTCCCTTCGGTCGGCGCGCGGCTTTCATGATGGGATCATCCTTGTTCTCCAGATCCACACTGCCCTCGTACCTAGGTCAGATAGTAAAACACACTATGCGTTTAAACCGCTTCCGGACCGTTATGCTTGTAGCTAAGTATCAGATCCAGGATCCGCTGGGTTCGCAGCAGCAAGGAGGTACCTGCGGCCGTTAACCCACTTCTCCTCGATATGCCGATCTGCAGCTCCAAAGTTCTGTAGGAACCTGTGGTAAAAAGCTGCATAATAAATTTGAACGGACCAGAAATTGTCAGTAATCCAAACACGGATCACAGCTGGCACCGGTATAATGTTACACGAACTCCGCAAAACTATCCCAGAGAGACGAAATGTCACTGTGTACAATCAAGTGGACTAATGGAACAATGTACACGAAAATTCTAGGTTCGGGACTTCTGATCACTGTCTGAACTTTGCGACAGGCGGCTCACTATACAGTCCGTTTACATATTTTTTGGAGTCATTGGAGCAGATTGCTTGGCAGTGTAATTTACGTGCTCCAAAGACGCCGGAGATTTACCGCGAAACAGATCGAGATTGCATGAGTATAGAAACAATGCGGACATTTCCGGCACTGCTAACACAAAATTGTCTGTAGAAGGCCCCATTGATCCGGTCAAACAGGTAAATGTCCACCTATTCACTTCCATGCATGTTTCTCACATTCCTACAACATCAGGTTTTTCGTGAAGCAGTGGATGACGGGATACCTGGGATGTCCAAATAGCGGTCGTTGACAAGTTTCTAAGCGAATCTGGTAAACTTGCGGGTAGGGATTATCCATCTCTACTGACGAGTGTTTATTCGGCTTAGTCCCAGTTGTACAGTATTACAAAAGAAACGCAGTTTACACAAAAGATTTGTCCCAGTTAGAACAACTGACTGACTGACTCACACTCAGAAGGACTGACTGCAACTAGTCACAATAAACACAGGAAAACCCGTAGTGTGGCGGCTATCAGTATTGCCGCATCATTAATATTGTCAGTTTGAAGATAGGCGATTAGTTAAGAGGTCTTTACGGAAAAAACTGATTTCAATTTTTTTTAACGATAAGAACTCTGGATTGTGGTTTGTTTATGCGTACGTTCGTATTACAGATTACATTTGTCGGTGGTCCTGTCAGAGAAAACATTATTTATTAGGAAATTGCGTTGCGTTTAGATTCGGAAAAGCGATGGTATGAAATTCCAGCAGCCCACTTATTTCTTGCCCTTTTGTCCTGTCAGACATATTAGAATAACCGTAGTGTAGTGCCATTGAGTACGCTTATTTCTGTAGTATAGCACAACTTGCTTTGTTGCTAATGCGTTGTTGGCTAACAAATCGAAAACTTTTTTTACGTTATTTGCAGTATGTGTCACCGACCGCAACACGTGCGCTATCGACGATTTATCGTTGGTAAATAATTTATCAGGAAGATCGATTTAGCCAAACCATGTGTACAGTGCAGCGACGAAACGAAAGAGGTGTTTCGACAGCATATGTTTTGATAGTAAAATCCCGGACATAAGGAAACAGTGTATTGCTTTTTAAATTCAACTAATTACAGTGTAAATGGCATATGTTTTTTTTGTTTTTTAGTGTGTGATTGTGTAATACTGAATATTGTATCACGTACCTATGCACAGTGGGGAAACAAATTAAGGTCATTAAATAATTACAGAGCAGTTAGAAATGAACAAGTAGTATTGAATGACAATACTGCATATTGTATCACGTACCTATGCACACTGGGGAAACAAATTAAGGTCAATGAATAATTACAGAGTAGTTAGAAATGAACAAGAGTATTTGTCATTTACTAGCAAAATGCAGTGAATTTATGTTGAATATCCGATTACATTGTAAAACCTGTAGGACATGATACATAAATTAGAAGGGGAAAATACTAATGAGCAGTACTTTATAATAGGATTTAGGAAGGAAACCGTCGAATACCACACATCGGCGGAAATATCGCGATGGTGGAGAAAGAGCGTAGAGTAGCGGCTTTATTAAACTGGGTACTGCCGTCAGTGCGGGAGTCATCGCGAGTTCGCGTTCTTATGCTAATACTGTTTTATATTTTTGGCTTCGAGGAAATTTCGTTTCGATGATAAGGGTATCGCAAATGTTGCTTATGTGCGATCTTCTCGGTTTGTGCATAGGGTGGAAATGCGTAGTGCAGTGGCACGAAACAGTGTTGCTGACAAGTACCAAAGTTTGGGTACCAAAGTATTACAACGATGTAAAGTTCGAATAATCTGTTTATGCAAATTTCAAATCATACAATAAGTGCAAAGAACAAAGCAAACAAGAAATGTTTAAAATAAAATAAATGCAATCAGCGAAACAAAGCAAATAACTAATAGAACAAAATGAAACAAAAATCGCACGTTACGTGATTTGTTAGCGTAAAACTGAACGACCTACGGGCGAAAATTGGTCTGACTTCGACACGAACGCAAAATATGGTAAACAAGTGTCAAACAAATTACAGAAATAATGCATGCTGCTGAAAGCAGAATTGGGCAAATTGACAATGACAGGAAAAAGGTATTCAATGACTTTAATATTCATGTTTCCAATTGTACGGACACTATGTTTTGGCAGTATGTGTCCGACTGAGTACATTTGTGATGTCAGAAAATTAAGCATATTATTAAAATCCGCCCTGAAAAACATTTAACTTGTAAGTATCAATTCCAAAATAAATATTATGCTAAAATTGTTTCATTTTAAATAATTATTTTTAATCCACCTCTGTTTAAAGTTTGGCATTCACCCACAATCGTCGTTTAATAAGCATACGAGACGTGGGAATTCACCATGACCGAAAGGTGCATTATAAGGAACGTAGGAAAAACCGTAGTGTAGTGGCTATGTCATCATGGCTGTCAATTGGAAGCTAACTGTAAATCAGACAAGAGGTCTTACCAGCATAAACATAGTTTTACTTTTTACGATTTCTGTTTTTACTTTTATAGACATACGTCCACCGTAGAGTAGTGATCGTCTTTATCTCCATCGGATCGTTATAGGATCTGTATTAGCCTTGCATGTTCATTCAGACATATGACCGTAGTGCAGTGGCGTACCGAATATTTGCCGCAATAACACAAATGTCTTTGTCTTTAATGCGCTGTTAGGTGATGCACACGATAAATTTTTTTCTAGATTTGAAGCATGTATCAGTGACCGCAATATGTGCATTATGGACGAATTTATCACTGATAAATAATTTGTTAGAAAAATCGATGTAGCATGTGAAAGGTCATAATTTATGTACACGGTGCAACGATAAACGAAGGAAGCGTTTCTGGCAGCAAACGTCTCGAAAATGAAATCCATAACAGAATCGAACAGTGTAAATTACCCTAACATAGTATACTTTATTCCAATAAAGAGAGATCAGCAATTTGTTGTCAAAATACACTGAATTTATGCAGAAAGTCCGATTATGTTATTTTTACAGCCTTCAGGACATCGTACTTTTAATTTACGAACCTGCTATAGATGTATACGAGCGTAAAATATTATGGTAAAACATAGCAATTTGCTATGTGGAAAAGCTGTCGCCTACTAATTATACATATCGCCCGAAATATCGCAATGGTGGAGAAACAGCGCAGTACAGCGGCTTTATTTCCAGGACTGCCCTGCGTACGTTTGTGTACGATCAATTGCAAATTCGCACTTGAACGCTAAGAATTTGTTAAATTTCAGAAATGCTTTAAAAATGCGTTATTGTGTATTTTTTACCGATTTCGGTGTCGGGGAAATTCAAAATCCAATGATATGTAAGGGCGAACGATTATCACATTAAATGTTGCACTTCTGTTATCTTGGTAGCGATCTTTCCGGCTTGTGCACAATGTCTCTGTATGTGGGCTGGAAAGCATAGTGTTGTGGCACGATATCGCGTACAGGCAATCGTTTGACTCGTTCAGTCTTTTCGATGACACATTACAACGAAGGAAATTTCGAATCTTTTTATGCAGATTTCGGACATTACAATAATCTCATAACACAACTGCAAGACAAACAAACAATGATTAAAATATAAAGCATGAAATGAAACAAACAACAAAAAGATTAAAATAAAACCAAAATCAGATTTATTAGCTCTTTTTCGACAGTAGATTTGGTATAACGACAGGCGAAAGCTGGTCCGAGTTTGACAAGAAAGCAAATTCGGATGCATATGAATGTTTCGAATGATGCTACTGAAAATGTACAAGTAAATGGACGTTGAACCGGGTGCAATGATTGAGAGCATTATTATGTACAAGAAAAAGATGCCCTGGCATGAAGATGCGTATATGCGCAATTTACATCCACACGATCTCGAGTGCCATACTGAAGACACTTGTACTCGATTATCTGACAAAATTATGTACATTCTGTACACAAGAATGCTGATCAGCACATTATAATTACGATCGTCCAAATGTGCAACACAACGCTGGAAATATTCATAATTAAATTCAAATATAACGGATCATGATTAAATGAAAAAATAATCATCCCTATTTTTTTAAGGTTTTACGGTATTGCTGAATAACATCTTACGGCCGCGTTGATATGGTTCTATTCAGTGTTACTTTATGTAGATGTGACTGTAATTACCTAATTTCCGAAATTGCTGTTCTTTATTTACGATTTCGATTCAAGTAACGTGTGTATTTGAAAATTTCGATCGATAAAAATGTCCATGGATCTGGAATTGTTGACGATAGGTTAATGGTCTGGAAATACTAGGTTTGGTTGTCCCGGGGATATTTACAATGATTCCGTCAGACGACAAGCATAAGCAACAGATTTAAGTTTGGCAGTTTGAAACAAGCAACAAGGAATTGCTGACATTATTATTCTATATAATGTCAACCGATGATTGTTCACAGGGAGACCAAAAGCAAATTTTATACAAATCTATTAACAAGTGCAGTTGCTGATGTGCACTTTTGAAGTAAAGTTTAAATTATGGTTTTAGCTGAATGTGCGCATACAGTACAGTACGTATGGACGTACTTTGCAACATGTTTGGATACAATTTTTACAAGAAGCGATATAAACAAAATCAATTAAACAACTTTTCCCTTTCATTACCAGTACTTTAACATTATTCTTCCGTTTTGATTATGTTTTCATACGTATTTCGTCGACCGTTATTGCTTTGACAGTTCTAAAATTGGAACGTTTGCATTTATACTGTCCATTGCACTGCATTGGCGACACCAATTTTGTACGGCTTTGCATATTGTATGTCTATATGTGCCAGTTTTGTATGTCTAACGCGCTTAGAGAAAACGATTTTGTTCTTTTTAAAGCTTGAAGTTTGCAGATATTAGCGCAATGGAGGATTGTATTTCCGTCTATGGCTTTTATTATTATACCGTATACGTAGTTTGTTTGGTATGTAAGAATATATTCACTGGTCGTACTATAGCGACTTTACGTGTCGTGAGAGATTTGCTATGTCAATAATTTCCCGATGAAATACCCCTGCACAGATATGGCATTAAAATGTTCGCTCAGTTTTTTTGCATATTAATACACTTGTAAGTATAAACTTCCATTTCTTGCCAGGTAAATAATTTTAATATACGTAAAGTTTTCATACCTACCTATCTATACGGGCAAATCTTGAGTAACATTTTTGGCATATCCCTTGTCGGTTACATAAAGACTGATCGGATCTTTGGCTGCAAGCAGAAAGTGACCTTGGTCTCGGGCCTCGGTTCATAACAAGCAGGCCTTTGTGGTCATAGCTCCATTTCTCCGCGATATGATCGGCAGCTCGAAAGTCCTTATACGGGACGTGTATCCAGACGCTGCGTACAACAGGACTTGCTTGACTTGAATGGACATGGATTACAGCTGGCATTGGTATAATAATGTTGCGCAAACTGTTTGTGATTAGAATTTACTGTAATAAACACATGTGATAAAATTTAGTGTGATAATTATGCTGTGACAAAAGTTACTGTGTCAAATACGGCGCCTGGCGCGCCTTTAGTACCTTGTCTGGGACCATTCAGATTTCAGACGACTTATACACGAAACTTAATAATTTTCTCTACGTACTGTGCGTCCGTATTACAGTCCATTCGGTACACCTTTGTGCAATGCTTTCGGGAACCCGATCAAATACAGAGAACAGCTCACTTTCTGACTGTGAGTTGAGCGGAAAAATTTAAGTGTTTGTGTATTACGTTCTAAGTAAAAATGTTGTTGTGTCCCGCAAAATTTGCACTGCCGCTGATTTCGTTATCGGTCGCGGAATACCAAAAGGTCATTAAGTAAGAATGTACAAAGCGAAGACTCTACACAAAATTGATGGTTCCAGATTCCTAATCGCTCTCGGAGCTTTCCAATTAAGTCTGACTGCAGACAGCGAATGTGATCGACCTTCGAGATTATTTACATTATCTTAATTTCCACAAAGTAGAAAATCATCGGTGAGCCCTTCGGAGCTAAACATCAACAATATGTGACCAGTGATCACAATTGACCGTCATTAATAATATGCATGCTCGTAGTTTACTGCGTAGGTGTGCCTAGATAATTTAAAAATTATAAAATCATTACACTCATATAATTAATCGAACACTAATATAAATCTAGCTATAGGGAAAACATCGAGTAGCCACGAAAGAGGCCACATGCATTGGTTTCGGAATGTTTATGTTTGAGATGGGGGTTCGCTGATGCTGTCATATAACAGATAATTACATATATCGAGCTGAAGAATTTGGCAATAAGCCGGATTCCGGCCGGCAGTTTGGCGCGGGCACTTAATAAATGACAAGCGTGTGCTCTCCTGTTTCTGGACGTTGGGCTTCGGGCATATACTGATTAGAAAAACGGAATGCGATATTCCAAATCAATACCGCGGGTTGTGGCGCTGGAGGATTGTTTTCAAATAACGTGGAATGTTTTGCCCAGAAAATGGCAAACAATTATGGACATAATGTTATGGAACGGATTGGGTGTCACCGTTGTCTGAAGGGCAAACTTTGATAAATATCATCCGGCCTAGTTTCCAAGTATGGGGAGACATCAAAGGTGTGTCTGTTGTTGAGGATTTCCGAGAGTCGAGATTTGGGTTGTGATCCAGAGGAAGGTGTTTCTGCCACTAACACCTGTGCACCGGAACTGGGCTTGGGTGAACCTTTACTGGCCTGAAAAGTAAAAACAATACACTAGTACTTTTAAGACAAGAAAGTACTCGATATTACATACTATACTGCTACGTTAACTATAAACACAGATTTCGAAAATAAGTGAAATAAGGTGATGCTGAAATCTATATCGTCTCCCGTACCGACATATTGGTCGGTATGGGTTCCGTGGCCAATGAAATGCTTCAATCGTACTCACGAGCAATCATAGTGTACCGATAACACTACACGTACATCACGGTACATGCTGCTGTCATTATATAAAAACTGTTTTTTTACTTTCCATTTATGTTCAACCGGGAATATGGCCCACAAGCTAACTGTTCAGCTAAAGGTCACGACATGAACTGGCCTTGAAAGGTTTGTTTTGCTCCCTGTACTTTTTTTAAGCTAGAGATATTAAAGTTATGTTTGAACGTACACTGCCCGCCTGAGGAATTCTGCTAAACATCATGGCCATGTGGGGATCGGGCGTGGCGCAGTAAGCCATTAGCGTAGCCACACCGCATGATCTATGACAACATTCCTGGGTCAGGCTTTCCGTGACGACATCCGCACTTGAACTCGTGCTTCCATCGGATCCTGTTTCAAAAAGTGCGCAACTTGTAAAAACTAACCGCAAACCATTTTGCCTGCAAAGCACGCTTCCGTCTCTATATTTCCTTACCTAGTCGCGTTTTGTATTTTCCTCGACAAAGGAGCCTCAAAGTATCGGCCAATCCGTTGCCGCAGTACTTTCGATCAGCAGAGGCGGAGGCATACAGATACTGCGATGAAAGAATAATCAAGAGAAAATGCAAATGCTGTACAAGATGTCGAATGTGACAGGCGAGCATGGCGAACCGGGATAGATGTAATTTCTTTGGTCTGGCTTAAATGGGCGTCCCGCCTTCACTATAGAACAGACATTATTCGTTAGCAGCAGCATTAACAGCATTTCAAGCCATATGCGCATGCATCAACGGTAAGTGTAAGTGACAATGACCCAGGTGACAAATGAGTACGACATTTATTGGCAAACTTCATTCCAGCTATGTCGTTACCAGATTTACGCAGGTCACAGAAGGATTAAGCACAACATACCTTTAAGATAGGCAGGTGGATCTTTTTGGGTTGATTTCCGGTTTGTATAGAGTTTAAACCAAGAGCATCCCGGATGTCATGCACTATGGATGCGAGCCGAAGCGTCATCACATGGAGATGTGAAAGAGATCATGTGGAAGCTGTTTTTAAGAGTGCAGTCGATATAAGAATCCCAAGAA
>JAQGAU010002591.1:0-15095 GCA_034698045.1 Paramacrobiotus richtersi
AGGGGGGATGTGACGGGCTGTGAGGCTGGGGTAAACAAGTTGTTAGCGTAATGATGTAAATCAAGACGACCTGCCTTTGACAGGAAACGGGCAGTGTAGCGGGCATGATAAGGGTCTCATTGTGGATTGTGAGATGCAGTTATGACAGGCTGGTTGATTTGGCGCGTGATCGTTATGACAGCAAATGGACGGGTCATGGTCATGGGTTCCCGGGACTGCTCTAACAGATTGTAATATTAATGATGTATCATGCATATATAATCGGCTTTATGTGACACGGCTGGATCAGCAGTTATTCGTTTGAATATTTGCATAAACAGAAACGGTTTGTTATTACAAACTTGTTAAACTGCTTAACACAGCGCATGTATACCGGGTCTTGGACTTCGCAAATCACGGGAACAGATGTACGGTGTATGACAGACAATACACATAGCACGCTTCTCTTAAAAAGAAAGTGAAGCGTTTGCTGAGGTGACCAATTTCGTATATATTTACGGCAGTGGTCAAACATCTCGCCAAATAATCAAACGTACGTATATATACGCAACATATGCAAGTAAACAACTAATTGATTTTTGGGGAAATGGCACACAAGACTACTGTTCGCGATAAATTATAATAGCTTCCTGATTTCCCTGAGTTAGACCATGTTTCTTGGAAAGAAACTGTGCTCTCACTATGCATCTCCATGATGAATCGAGTCATCTGAAAACCGGGAAACCGATTATAACAGATTGATATTAATGAGACTTTCTCAAGCTGTGTATGTGTCGTGCACGTGACTCATTAATTTCCGTTAAATCGTTTTAAAACATTAGTTTATTCTATTTTTATACCCAGTACTTAGTACGACTAGTGACGGAAATCGGAAATGCCACGTTATTGTTCACGCGTTCACGCTTCGTACAGTAAGTTTTTGAGCTCCGTTCTTAGCTCGTAATAATTACTACAAGTGCCATTTCAGATGCCAGTTTGGCATTAGTATATTGCCTCTTGTAATTACATGGACCGATCGATCACCGAACTTGTTCAGTTTGCCGGACATATTAAGATTTACTTACCAACACAAGAGCCCGCACCGACTGCATTTCGTATCGGTTTAACCGTTAACGTTGTTGAATTAATTAAAGTAACGTTGCTTTCGCTGTCCACGCGCTCTGAAATACCGAATAACGCTTTTGATCGTTTCCTTAATGCATGTTTACAAGCTTTCTTAATTGTATTTCAGTAATCGGCTGGCTCCCTGTACTGTTGCGGGTTTTTCCAGTAGAAACAGACTAAATTTAATGATTTGGATACTTGCGACTTTAAAAGGCAGCTTTCTTGTGCCCGAGATAGATGGCGACGTATTAAGGAGTTCTATACATAGGTGTCTCTATGTGGAAAGGTTACACAGGCAAACGAGATCCCAAGCTGGCTGTTGGTGGATTTACAGACTATGGTAGCCGAATCAGGCTACAGTACAGTAGTGGAATTACACCGGGATACCGATAAATACGATATACGAGTGCTGCACAACCCCGTAGCTAGTTTGATGACCACTTCTGCTGAAAGGACCATTATACGTACCATAAAGTGCAGCATGCCGAGATCGCAGCAGCTCCATATGGGGATGGTAGTTTTACACCAAAAGAACTTCCATGCACGTTTCCGGCGAGACATGTGTGCACTGAGAAAGCGACCCGACGTGTGTGTGTCCCGCCGCCTGACCGACTCACAAGTAGTCATACCTGTGCATGGCTGCAGCGCATAGTTGCGCCTGGCTTTTAATGTTTTAACTGGAAGTTGTCGTTATGATTCGCGTATGTTTTATTAGGCGGTGCATACCTTCGTTTTATTTTTATATTCCAGTTTTGTTCACAAAAAACATTACGGAAAAGGAGATCAATTGAAATGCAGTGTACGCTAGCGAAGCGAGCAGCACAGGACTCACAGAGTGTAAGACAAGCCCTATTTCATCGAAGGTAGTGGTCAAAAAATAAACGGAATTAAGGGAATTCAAAGGCTCCCGGCTGCCTGTACGTATGCGTGCAAAATATAACGCTGTCCATGTTTTAATGACACCTTACTTGCGTTGCTTCAGAAAGAGTAATGATAAGTTTTTTCAACATAACGAAACCATAATATACGTATCCTAGGCTGCTATGTATAGATGCATACTCTTTATGCCTCTAACTAGATAACAGTTTAACGTTGCTGCGAGCCAGTTCTTAATATATTATTCATTCTTCGACAATAATATGCCAGAAACAACCCTGACGCAATACAAATTCCAAAAATTAAATAGAATCTTGTCTCAGTTAAGTTAAGTTAGTTAACACGCGAAGGAACAGTACGAGCAGCCATTGCTCATATTTTGAATCCTGACACTGAAAATTAATAGCCCTATATACTTGACATTACGCTATGAGTGAATTTGGCAAAGGATCACATCCTGAAATATGTTGATATTTAGGAATCGCAAGTATTAGCTTGATTTCTGTTGCCCACGTCAGTTCAAGTCCTTATTACCTGCGGAAGAGGTAATATCGTTACGATCAATCTCTCAATTACCAGAGATTGATAATACGTACTGTACGTAACATGTACGATCTGTTATCACATTGTCGATAGTCAGATACAGTATATAGTATTCCAAGCATATGGCGGAAGTCACGTTGCTTTATACGAAAGGCCATGGTATTGCTAGCAGTAAGTTTAGAGAAAAAAACAGTGTTCCAGTCCATACAATTTCGGCGGACGCAGAAATTATGAATCTATAGATGTACCCGGAAAGATCGGTCGGCTACTAGGTTCGACTGTACTTCAGTTACTGCCCAACTAGCAGCGAATCTGGGCGGAACAATGGCCGGGCTGTGTGGAACAATGGGCGGTCAAGAGGAAATTATTATTTGGCGCTGATAAGTCCCGCCACGTTTTTTTTTAAAAGACGAAATCTCGTGCTGAAGAATGAATATTTTTTGTGCGATTACTTAAGTAAATGATAACATCTTGCGAAAGTGTCAAATTTCTAGGAATTACCGTTGATCGGAAACGCAGGAGCACACTGAGGCAGTTATAATGAAGTGTAACAAGCGAATTCGATACCTCAACCATTTTGTTCGTTATATTGATTCGGCTGCGCGTGTTTGTCCGTGGTACTTCCTATTTGATTATTGTATGCCGGTTGTCTCCCGATCCCTAAAGTCTAGCCAAGATAAATCGAAACATTGTATGGAAAAAGTTGTAAATGCAGTACGACTTGGCCCTGAATTGTACGATTTTAAGCTGCGTCTAAATGAGCTGAATTTGGATTGTGTTGCATTGCGAAGAATTAGGAAACCCATGATTTTAATGAACAAATTACTTTTTTGCTTGATTCCACTTTGTGAAAGATTTTTTATTCCCTTCGAACCTTCGGCTGCCGTCCCATTTTGTGTTGCAACTACTGCTCGGTCAGCTCAAAAGCTGATGGACCATCCGTTTCCGGTACATCCATCGTGGCCGATACTTTGTGGAACCACCATTGTACCATGCCATAACTGACCTATAAACGTGATGACGATGGTGTGGAGCGACTTGACCTTATCGAAGGAATGCTATCGTTCACTAGATGTTTTTAAGTCCTCTCTATCTGATATTAAATTTTTCATACACTCAAACCTGTAGAAACTGACCGGTCTTTCCGAATTGCATTAGAACCTCCAGATATGTGTACAGTTCGTATGAATATATACGGCAAAGGCGCATTTAAAGATAACTTTGAACAATATATAATGGAATAAATATCACAACTAATAAACATCTCATTTTCTAGGGTTGTTAAAGTTATTTGAGTGACAACACACACTGATACGGGGTGGATGCACGTGCCACTGAATATGACATTGTGCACTCGGTCCATTGTAAGGACAGCACAAACCGGTACCCCAGATACGGTAAAGCAGTACGTTAAACGGAAGGTGTAAAGTAATAGATCCTTCGATTGGGTTCCTAATTAATTTTTTGTTACACATGCCCGCAGCATCCGCCGTGATATAATTATTCATTGCCCTTCATTTCGTATGCTCTATATATACTTCACATTTAGGCTCTGACATAATGCTCGTAATTAATGCAATAATATACCGACGACCAACGTATTGTGGTACCATTGCATTGCATCAGTACTGTGTTAAGACCGGAATTCTTAGAACAGCCAGCCCAGTTTATTAGTTCAGATTATCGATGCGCTTTTCCGCTGCAGTAGACCCATGCAACGCACAGATTGTAAATACTGAAATCGCAGCTCCGCCTCAGTGTAACTTGAACGAATGGCTCGATTAGAATGGCCACAGAGTGACCTTAGCCTTTATTCGACATTTTCACCATTTTGTCAAAATGAGAAATTAATTTTTGCCGGCATTCGGTGTAGGACGTACAGTCATCCAGAGGTCCAGCGCCGCGTCGATACCCTGTTGGCTTGAAGCCGGTGCTGGCCAGTCGCTGCACGGCACCGTCAGCAGCGCCATCTACAAAATGCAACAACAAGGTGAAGAACATATCAGAGCCCGCAATCGCATTGTTAAGCAGTAAATCCTCAAGTTCTGTATGTTTAATACGGTGTCATTCATTAGTTTATTATAGTAGGCGATATTGCCGACAAAACTCTGATTTATGTGCTGTATAGAAAAAATGAAACAGATGAGTTTGCGTCAAGCATCTGCGTCGACCTAGCTGCCTAGGACTCGTCCCGATCTGCAGTCATTCGACCCGACATGCCCTACATATACATATCAACTTACATCTAAAGGTCAAGCGGTTTTACTTTCGCATTATAAATGCGCAGTTAGAAATTCGCATAGTCATTGTACATTGATCTTCTAACACCGAAACTACTCAGAATAAATTGTTCAGATTTTTGCGTCACTTAACCTTGAAGTAGTGGAAAATTCAAAAGTTTATTCGGCAAAATAAAGAATAAAATAAAGAACTATCAAACTGCATAATTGTATTGATTCGCGCGATGCTGTTTTAAGATTCGAACGTACAGGGCGACAATTAAAACGAATATCTAAATCTGGTTGCGGTGAAACAAGCCATTCTGCTTATGAATTATTAAGGGACGACCTCAATGACGGAAAAGCTTATACTATCGATAATTAAAGAGTACATTTCATAACGTACGCTGGCGTAAAGCGCACATGAATTACGGGACATATCACGTAACCTCGACTAGCCTTGTAGTTTGACCAGTCACTGCACGCAATGAAAACGCACATATATCCAGGTTTACGCACATATATCCAGGTATTTACGAATAGTGTTCTCTGGAGATCAATTGTATTAAGTGCCTCGATCACATTTATGTTAAAACCTTATTCATTCAAGCCGTATTCGTGAATTAATCATAAGCACGCTACCGTAAATCGTAATTATCTTTGCCACACTAACGCAAGCCCACGTTATAGGCGCAGTATTGGAAACTACGCTTTCTTACATTCACCAAAGCGATGCAGCATTGAACAAACTTGACAGATTATTCCAGCGCACGATGTAATTATGAACAGTACAATCAAGCAGTAGTGTAAGCAATGATATAAGCGGTGTCAAATCTCAACGTATACATGTAATGCAAGTATTATAACAAGTACGCTTTGTTTTGTAAAATCTGGACCATCGTACTGGGTGCGCAGTTGATTACAAACCATCCGTTTTCGTTAGTTTCGATATTTTATTTATTTTATCATTTGCACATGTGTATCTTATTCTTGTTGTTCGAAGGTTTTCGGGATGCTTTGTGGTAGCGAAAACAATGGAAAAGGAATCAAGATATCACAAGACACGGCGTGCAGATGTGTAGACAGATGTGCACGAAAACATGCATCAGTTATCACCCCCATTGCTCGAAACTACATTCGGCAATGATCCACAAGTCAAGCGCAGGAAAAGCAAAAAAATCAGCCATAACTATCTAACCTATCTGACAGACTTCACTGTCTGCTTACCACTGCCATCTTCACTTCACGAACTTCAAGATTACTGCATGTCATAAGTTTCTTTCTACTTACGAGTTTATTAATTAAAAGAACTCTATGGTTTCCCCATATTCTAGTCAGCTGTATAAGGCTTACAGTAGAATTTTGATTGCAATAAAAAAAGCAAGCTTTGACAAGTGGTACACACGACACAGACACTATAACACGACATGACCTTTACAGGCACACATGACTTACAGCTAACGGACTGCACAGGGAAGAAGGGCACAGCCGACGAGCGGACCGGTATCAGACCAGCGCCCGTCAATTTAGACAAATATAACTGCCGCTTCAACGGATTACCTTGAATGGGAATGGTCTCACTCGCACCCTGCTGACCACGGTCAGAATGAACAAATGGAACATATCCAGGATACACACGCAACGAGAATCCCCAGTTTTTCTCCGCCAACAACAGCAGCCCCACACACAGTAGCACCCACAACTCAATTTTTGCCATGATGCACAAGGAAGTAGACGAGACAGAGAATACTACAGAGGTCAAGCTAACTGGATGTTTATAAACTGTATGCGCGCGCTGGGGAAACATACACTCGAGTGACGTGACCCGATAATCAACCTGCAACGTGAGACACAAGAAAATTGCATCCGGTGTAGACGGACAGGGGGGAGCGTGTGTTTGCGTTGTCAGTTGGCTGTCATTAGTTAGTGTAACGTGAGGTATGCCGGCTGATTTGGGATGCGCGTCGGAGCCGACGTAAATTGATAGGGCCAGTTAGGAGTGTTTTTGTCCAGCTGGCGATGGGTGTTTTGTCACTGTTTGATGTCAGGAACGGTATAAATATACACCCGCATGTAGGCAACGGGAAAGCCAATCAGATGAATAATTCTTTCCTGTTAAAAGGTAGAGCATGAGAAAAAGGGAATCAGCTTGTTAAGTGGATTGGGAACAAGCGCTTGTAGGAAGTTTGATGGGGCGTGTGGCTATGGAAACTGTTTAATTAACTTTCTAAACTGGAGGCAATTTGGTTTGTGCGTACTCGACTCATGAGTAGGTTTGTCAGCGTGCTAATATTTATGAGAACCATGGTGGCACGTAAGGTGATTTTGTACTCTGCATGTCGTAAAGATCGAGCTCTAAGGAAGAAAAAAAGACATTCTCATATGATTGAAATTTTCACATAGACCAGAACAACCTGCAGGTGCGCATTCGCATATCTTATTTCAAGAAAAAGCAAAACATCTCAATTCCGTGCAACAAAATGCAGTATGTTTGCAGGAGAATCGCAAACCAGAATTACTATATATAATTCAACTGCTATTCGGCAAGACCCTGCGATGCGCATTAACTCAGCACAAGAGCATTTCGTTCGAGTTACTGTAAATAATATATTCGGACGTTCTCTGTCTTTTCTGCATAGCAACCAAACAGCCGTGATCCTTATATCAGTGCTTACGGCTTGCGACTTGCACCAAAAAAATATAAAGAAGAGCTATTTTTTGCTAAGGCCGGCGTTGTCGCATGCGTTAGCAGCTTCGAAATCAGAACGCTATGGCGCGTGACCTCTGATAAGACGAGAAAACGGAGTAATTGTTTGTTATGTACTGCACCTATTATTCCGGTAACAAAAGCATCGCCAGGTATACAACGAAATTGTCCTATGGTTACTGAGTTCGTGTGCCGCAACAGCCATATTAAGATATCGACAATTATTTAGTATATATAGCCATCAACTGCCCCTCGCGCAACTAATTGCAGCTGATGTTCATGGCTTTTCCACTGTCCGGAAACCTCCAGAAACATATTCGCGAATCGCGTTTAATGACCCGGCAACAAGCCACATCCGCCTACCCCCAGGCCGTCAGTCGTTAAGGTATCCAAGAAATCCGACCTCGTAAACGTGTCTGAGACGACTGGAGCCACATCTCTGAAATGGAACAATATACTGCTATTACGTTTTACCTTTCGCCAGATGCGTAAGTATCTCTTCGACCCATGCAGCGAGTAACAGAAAAAAGGAAAGAAATCGGAAAGGTCCAATCTGGGTCAGGGACACGGATTGTGAATGCACAAGCATGGAACAGGAATTTAAACAATATCCGCAGTATAGTAACTCTAAATCTACGCTATATCTAAAGCGATATCTTACTATTTACTTTGTCTTATATCCTACTTTTTTATTTCACTATCTCATCACGTAGATTAGTTAGATATATTATCGACCGAACCGAAACTCTGAGTTTAAATGTTTAATCATTCTGTCTATGACATCTATTTTTTCACATGACAGTTTACAGCACCTGACGGCACTCTTCAGTTTATCAGGTTCGGACGTCCACATAAGGTGCAGTTGAACAACGATCTAGTTTCATCACTTCTACTTCCTGTACATGGAACATGGGTTACGAAGGTATGTGGATACATGAATAGCCATCGGTAAGGCCTAGGTACACAACGCACTGCATCTTGGCGCATAAGCGGATTAAGCAAATTCAACATCAAAATTAATGGTATAAAAACTGAAGTCTTCTCAAATCCCAGCCCCAGCCGGTTTCAGTTCCGCCGGCAAATCCGGCCGCATCAACGCCTTGATAAAGTTATCACCATGTTCATACATCATCTTGTAGGCCTCCGCTCCCTCACTCAACCGCATATAATGCGTGACCACCACCCGCGGATCGAACGTCCCATCCAGCACCTTCTCCAGACAATATCCCCACAGCTTGTGGATGGGTGTCCCGCCACACCGCATGGACAAACACTTGAACATAAACATTCCCATGGGGAACTGATTGGCCAGTCCCAAGTACGTGGCAATCACCGTCAACTTGCCAAACGGCCGCAGGGCTTTACAGCACTCGGTGATGGTCTCCGACGTGTCCGTTTCTAGCATCAGAGTCCGTTGGATTTTGTGCAGTGCGCCCTTGGCGAAGCGGTATCCGGCGGCGTCAATGGCAACATCCCACCTGAAGAAATCAACAACAGACACATCGTTAAACTGCTTCGTGAAATATCGTCGTATTTTCTCTTACCCGCGCGGTTCCATGTCCGCCAAGGTCCGGTTAACATCCTGCTCATTGTAGTTGATAACCTCGACACCCAGCTTCTTCTGAGCAATTTCCAGCCGGTACGGCGTACCGGAGATGCCGACAATGCGACGGGCGCCCAGAATCTGACACCAGCGGGCGGCCAGCAACCCGATCGGGCCCATGCCCCAGATGGCCACGGTGTCGCCTGCGCGGACATCACGTGCGGCGTGGTACGACGTGGGAATGATGTCGGAGAGGTACAGTGCTTTCTCGTCCAGGAGATCGATGGGAATGGGTAGACAGTTGAGGTCAGCGAACGGGACGCGGACGTACTCGGCTTGGCCGCCTTTATATTCACCTAAATGAAAACCAACATTCACAAACAGCTTAATTTAAATTGACATCCGAATCTCTGAACGGTATATTCAGCGATACTGTAACTGTGTTTAAACATTTTTGTTTTTTTTTGTTGTTCTGAACTCTGCCAGCTTCAGAAACCATATAATTATATAATAATGTTTAAACTAATTCTTTACATCTATATTGATCCACTGACCAAATAAAAACAAATAAAATGAATGCAAAAAAATACAAAAAATGGATGTGAAGCAGATATAAAACTAGATTTAAAGAATTAAACAAATAAAAAATACACATTAAAAAATTTCGCATATAAATATAATAAAAGTCTACCATAAGTATAGTATACACTATACAGCTTGAGTAAACACAAATAAACGAAATAGATAATGACAAAAATTGCCGGTACATAAATGCTACAGACCAATATACCATTACCTGCCAATGCACCAAACCCAAATATCCCACAGGAATTATGCCCAATAATCTGCTCCTGCACCCGACTGGAATTGGTCGTCTGGCACCCGGACGTCTCCCCGCGTTGACACGCTTCGCACCGTCCACACATAATCGCAAACGACACCACCACCCGGGCGCCGACGGGCAGGGCGACCTCCGCACCTTTCTCCTCCACAATCCCCATGAACTCGTGCCCCACAATGTCCCCGTCCTTCATACCCGGCACCTCCCCGGCGTACACGTGCAGGTCGCTTCCGCAGACACTTGTAGCCGTCACCCGGATGATGGCGTCCATGGGGGCGCTCAGGACCGGTCGGGGAACACGCTCATATCGCATATCCTTGGTGCCGTGCCAGACGACGGCATTCATGGTCAGGATGGGGTCTTCGATGGGCTCGCTGGGGCCCGAGCTCACGGGCTTGCGACCGAGGAGGTTGTCGGCGATGTTCACTGCGGCGTTCATTGTTTAACGTGTAGATGCTATTCACGGATAACTTGTAAATTAACGTTGTCTACTTAATTTACTGTGGAAACGCTTTATTTTACGGAAAACGTGCTTTTAGCGCAAAATAATGGGCTGAGTACTTTAACAGTAAGTGAATGCAGCTGCTTCGTTTTACCATCGGTAAATCCATGTTGATGTTGGCTCGTCGAGCGCGCGATCGGAAATTCCCATTTTGGTCGGATTTTCCACGGCCACACTCGCAAAATTGCCTTCAGGGCTCAAACGGCGCCGACAAACGCCGGTTACTATACAGTACGTTAATAATAATGTACATGTACATGGTGCATGTGCATCTCGATGTACGTAGAAACTGTACCGGTACGTGTAGGCACGGCAGTGGTCAAGTTCAAGATACACACCTAACAATATTTGCTATATACGATCGATAAGGATTCAATACTTGAATAAGTTGAACTGGGTATCACATTACTGAAATATTAAGTAAATTGGACAATACAGCGGCAAAATTGATTTTGTTTTGCAGTTGCATTTGTTTGCTTCTTTGTGCAGTGGTTCTGTTTTTATATGCAGCCAATTATGTCGAATATATCGATTTCCGGTGTCTATAGTGTATGTACATGTGTTGCCGTTGTGCGGCGCAAATAATTTACCAAACTGTAATAATGCGTGCGTGCTTGCATTTCCAACATGCTATACATGCATACTTAGATACTACATTATTGTAAAGTGAACCCTTATTGACAGTGTCTGAACAGAAGCATCAGTACTCCGCTGTTAGAATACGTTAACAAACGAAAATACTGAAGCGGAGGAAGTACGCGTTTTGAAATGTTCTTTATCATGAACTTTCTTATCTCACTTTTCCATCTGCATGCTCCGAAACAATCTCTGTTTTATCTTGGTAATGTACCGGAACAAAATAACAGCACTGGGCATTTCTTGCCCGTTGGTAACTTCTTTTAAAGGTCACCAAAGAGGTTTTGCATTTAGTTACCCTGGTAGTTAACTAAATTAATGCAGTGTGTTTGATGTGAGTTAAAACTCTTTTGCGGTGGATCCACGATCTACGTACGTTACTTACTGAGTATGTACTCGAGATAACCGAGTAAAAGAATTTTCCTTGTGTATATTTGCATCTATAAACGTCTCATATAATGAGTATTCACATTTCACAATATGGTAGGTGCGCAGAAAAACCATAGATTGGTACACCGTGGCAAGACGATCGCAAAACTGTATCTGTACTCGTAGTGACCGGTATGTACAGAAACCGTAAGTAATTATTTGCAAACTGAACATTTACGTACTTAATAATTATAACAGTATATAATCAGGAATCATGTATCTTAGTCGATACTATTAAAACTGAAACAGTAGCGGGTAAATGACCCATACATCCATTTCTGGGACAAAGGTCATACAAACCCAGTTTTACAGCATATTACAGCACAATTGATCAACATTGATGGCTATAGTCATACTGCATGCATTTGTATGGTAACTGTGTGTATACAGATCAAAATTTAAATTCTGTATTGTAAGTACACGGGTCCTGCGATGTATGTATCGTGCAGTTAAATCTGAATCCGGCACTCTTCCAGAAGCCGTAGTATGCTGCTTCCTGCGCAGTAACTTTCAACTGGATCACATGAAATCTGTGACTGCGTAGGTACAAAAACGTGCCATGCCCAAATTCATCCAGGAGTTTGACTCGGAGACTGTATGTAGTTATCGTGTCGCACTGCACAAACGTAATGAGATGTTTTATAGGCCGTAAAGCTTTCCCTGTTACACAGCCCGCCACGCTCATGATAAAAAACGGGCGCATTTACTACTTCATCACGAACAACGTAGTAAAAATCAGGATCTGGGTAAATGTTCCAAGTGACTACACGTTATACAGCTCTCGGTCTGAGGCTGCTGTAGACCAATAAAAGTCACGATGTTTAAACAGACCGTGGTGTGCTGGGCAAATTGGAAAAGTGGTAAAAACATATCTGTCATTTGGACAAGTACCGTTCATATGGGAGCTGTGACAGTCAATTCCAGCATCGATAGAGGCCATTTATATGACGTAAAACCCCAATCAAATGAGAAATAATGTTATGACTTATTACATCACTTGCAGTGTGTGTGCAGTAGCGTCATTATAAAATAAGCAATTCGATAACAAAATTAAAAATTAATATATGTACATGGAGCTGATTTCTCTAGTGCCGATGGCAATCGCTGGCGCAACCGAGTGGTAATCCATGGGTAGGGCGCGATACGAATTATGACAATATCCTGATTATGAAAAGTATGGCAAAATCCCGCGTTCATCATTTTGCCGCCATGGTGTTTATCCGTCCGGATGAGTCCGTTGGTAGCCTAAAAGTGATTAAAATTGTTGCGAAGAAATATTTTTATTGATTACAGATTTCTGGTGTCACGTGGACAACCTCTGTCTCTTTTATATACGTGTATATTTTAATTAAATGTTTAATTTTATATTTTTTATATTTTTTTTATTTACGTTGTTATATTATATACATGTTATATGGCTTATGTACGGCGCATATTTCGTTGTTTGCAAAACAGTTTAATTTTCTGATGGTTATCTTGGAATAAACATTTTCTGCTTATTCTATGGATATATATTATATGGATAAAATGTAGAAGTACGCTTAATTTTGTTCTATTTGTTTTTCCCGACAATTATTGTTTATGACCTATTCCTGTTGATCGATAATGACCGTGGGCCAAACACGCATCTCTAACTTTTTCTTTTTTTTAGATTGTTGAAATCATGATTTTAAATCGCTATGAAATATTTCCGCTGTGTGTTTACTTTTTATTTACCTTTGACACCGGAAGAGATCTTGGTATCCGGTATAAACGCACGCCAGGCGCGGATTAGCTGCGTCCGCTGCGGATAAAGCTCCCAAATCCATACTGGATCCTGGAATCATAAATAATCTTGTTTGTATACGATGTATATGTATTTTGTTAAAATCATATCTGTAATTCGGAACAACTTGTTTTCTCTCTACCTATAGAAGTAAGTGTTTCTATAAGACAAAAATTCATGATATATACTTATATTGGTCGATTGTTTTTAATTTAATCACGAGGCGTAACCTTATATCAATCTCTTTGACTTTCCTCGCGTGAAAGAATAACGAGTGGGAGATCAGTGGTATCCGCTTATTAATGCCATAAATGACTGCGGAATATCACGCAAAGGTATTCCCTGCCTGCACCCTGATTAGCGTGTCACTGAGGTGCGCCATGTAATATCATAACATCCAACAATTATCTCCAGGATACGGAAGTCGCAAACAATTAGGAATTCTTACTTGCACCGAAACAGATCGAGTATGGTTATATTTATCAATTAATCTTTAAATTACTGCACTTCCAGAAAACGTTTGCTACATGTAGATTAAAACGTGTTAAAAACTTGAACATGGAAAACTTCACGTATTCATGCATTCGCTGCCGCTAAAAAGTTCGCCAGGTATCGATGCAGCGATCTGCCCTGGATATACGAAATATTAACCGGTGAAATGGTTTCGTGCATTTGAAACTCCACGCATCATTAATTTAATGGATGGTCGAACACGAAAATCGAATAAATTTGAATGAAGGTTTTTGATCTAGCGGTGTGTTACGGCAACAAAAAGCCTTCGTGTATTTCAATAAAATATTGGTCTTGGGATACGGAAGGTCAAAAGGGCATGTGCTGCACAATTATACAAATTAAATGACACATTGAAGCGAAACATCTGCATAACGTCCAAGGAAACGTAACTGCATCATTTACTGTGACGGCATATGAAAGGTCACGCACTCTGCTGCGTTAATAAATATTAAAGATTTTATACGATGTAGCTGTTGCAAGTTTTGAAAACCTGTATTCTTTACCGCATTCTTGCTTTTGAGCTTCGGCATGTATTGGTAAACTCAGCAGTTACGATAGATCAGTACATAACAAGCGTCATGTACACACTATCAATGTTTCGGAAAACTGTAAAAATCAATCAAAATTCTCAGCCGGCATTTTTCGCTAGAAATATCTTCTTTAAACTCTTGCAAATGGTATGTTTACATGTGAGTTAATTTACATTTAATTAACAGTTAATAATCGAGTAATTAACCTGAAAAAAATTCATTCTGTTTCTTACCTTCGTCGACCAGGACACCTTGCGACCGTTTTCCGTAACGCCCATTGGTAAAAAACTGCCCAAAAGAGGCTTCGAACAGCAGGAAAGCCAAGAGAATTCTTAGGAACATTTTCGATCGAGGTTGACAGACTGATATATTACACCGAGCACCCGATAACGCAGGAACGATAGCGAGACAAACACACAACCAGGACAAACTACAAAACAAACCAAAGTTACCGCTGGTTAATCTGGAACACTGATCTTTATTGAACATTTACAACATCCCACCGAGTTCGGGGATTATATGTAAAACATCCCAATTGCCCGACATTTACTATTCATGGGCCCTTAACATCTAAATCAAACAGTGTGCCGGGTACGATTCTGGCCCGATTAGGATGACGTTAATCTCCATGTACAAGCGATACGTCATTGTCTTACCTGGATGGGGCCGATCTGTCTAGCTTGACCACGATCATAAAACACCACTCGGCAAGTGTGTCATCAGTCGAGAGCGCACTGCTCTAAATGTCGCCCGTCAGGGTGTACGTAACGAGTCACCTTTTTGAGGAAATTTAACAGAATATGTACCGGACAACCTTCCGCGTCAAGTCAAACTGGTTTATGGATGGGGGGTGCAGTGATGATGCGCTCGTTTTACGGGCTGTGAAC
>JAQGAU010002592.1:0-15094 GCA_034698045.1 Paramacrobiotus richtersi
CTGACACCTCAAAAGTTGTTTCCAACAACTGGCAGAACCTTTCGAATCCAGGCCGGATCATTCGCAGCTGACACCTACAAGTCCAAAATGGCAACTGGCATGTCAGTAGTACTTTGCGAGAAGTGCAGTCACGTTGCAGTGTTTAGAATGTGCGCTCAGCAAATGAACGTACCGTACTATGAAGTGCGAACGGTACTTCAGCCTGGATCAAATCGAAACGAAACCGATTAACAAAATAGTATGGTGCATGTATCATGTGTGAGTAAGGCATGACATGTCGTTAAATGCACTATGTTGTACGAGCTAGCTGCATGCGCTAGATGGTACCAAAATTATATCAAGCAAAGCTTTAGTCCCGGACAAGGTGCTACCATCCGGACTAGCGACAGCAGTTCCAACCCCACACCATCGGAAGAGTTTCAGCTCGTTTGTTGAAGCTGAACTGCATTTTGGCTTCCAATTTGGCATTGTTAAATAACAGTTAAGTAGTTGACCAGATTGTGCAATACGGACTTTAACTCTGGAAAACATGTGCCATGGACAGAGAAGGGACTATTCTGGTAGCGGTAAGTTCGTAACCCATACTGAAGTCCGAGATTATATAAACGTGTGCCAACTCACTGTACTCACTTACGGTAGTTGAGAAACTCTACCAACCGCATCCAGATTACTTGTCACAGGTTTACTGCAGAGCGATTTATCGACTGTTCCTCAGGTGAACTCTCCAAAATTACCATTCGATACACAAACTACTACCAAGGGACGCAGGCAAAGCGGCGCAGGGTCCAGGCGACGTTATTGTTACTCCATGCAGAGAGCAAAATATTGCTAAAGTTTAATATAAGATATGGATTCAGAAGACGCTTTACCCTGGGAACAGGGAATTATAGAACTGCTATAACAATGCGGTACGAGTCCAAAAAAATCTCTCCGGGATCTTCCATAAAGCATCCACACAAGGCCAGTACTAGTTGGCTTGTTACGATTTAAAGTCAAGCCAGTAATGCTTTGCACGTCTTGTGCGACTTAAGACTTTCGGGTTGCTTGCGACGTCATCGACATCTCCATTTACATCACACAGCAGTTGTTCCAGTATCAATGCGGCTGTTGCGCGATGCTGGCAGGCTGTCACCAGACAACACTGAATCACATCCCTTATATCCTGCGGAATCAACTCGGAAATAAAAGGGTGGTATCCCTGAGACAATTGAAAAAGAAATGCATCGGCCGAAAACCGTCTCCGTTCTATTTCAAGACTTTCCAATATCCCTTCTGCATTTGTAACTGTTTTGTAAAACAGTCGTTCCTTGACGCCAGCAGAACAGTTAGCCATGTCAAGAATGACGCATCCGAGACTCCATACATCGGTGGGGAACCCGACATCATCATGCTCCTGTTGAAGGGTCTGCATGACCATTTCTGGCGACATATACGGGCCAGTTCCTGCCAGATCTTTTCGTTCCGGCGTTGAGCCATCTTGAATGCGGACTGCACCATCGAGATCTCCAATACGCAACGTTCGGTTTCCAGTATCACCGATCGATCTGCTCATGAACACGTTGCCCGGTTTGAGGTCTCCATGAATGAACTGCTTTTCGTGCAAGAAATGTAAACCAGAGGCCAACTGTGTAGCGTAGTTCACTACTGCGTCAGTTGATAGACTGCCGACTCCTGCTCTGCACTGTGTAATGAGCTTATCCAGATCGCCACCTGAAAAGCGAAGCAACATTTATTTCACGCAGCCCCAGTTCTGTATTAACCTGTTTCACAGGTAAACACTACAAAATTTGATGTTGTGAACCTGTCTCACTGGTCTCACCAAATTTACCTGCACAATAATCCATCATTATTTCGATGCCCGATCCTGTCGTAAGCTTCCGTACGGTAACTTTGTGATAAGTTACCAAATGTGGGTGTTTCAACGATATTAGTTTCCGCCATTGCTGCTTTGCAGTTTCCCAGCTCCGATCTTGCCGCATTTGTTTGATCCTGGTGTTGTTCAGACGTATCCCTTTTATGGCAACGGTTTTGTTTCCCCTGTAACTGCCAAATCTGGTAACTGTTGCTTTGTACACATAACCATAAGAACCTTGTCCTACGAAATCTCGTCGAAAAGAGTAGCTGTATTCGCATTTGCAGCCAATCTCCTCTAACATTTGGCGGTGACCATCAGGGTGTTCTCTTGGGCCACTTCATCTTGAGGGATAGTAAGCCACGTGCTTCCATAAGTATGTTCCTCAAGTGCCACCAGCTCATTGATCAACTCTTCCGCTGTGAGTCTTTTGTCATCCGATGCACAAAAATCAATAAGGCGCAGGAAATCTCTTGGGACGAAATTTGAGTTATAGACTCCCCTTTGCGCTTCGAGTGTGCCCAACCAACCATCATGCCACTGTTCGAATGTTTGTTTTCCGGGTATTCGCAAGAAATCAATCTTTCGTGATATATCAAAAGAAGCGGTTGCCATCATACGCATAGTACTCCCTAGGCACCACATGTCCGCTTTGCGACCGTCGACCCGCACAGCCTGATTCGACAGACAGAGTGAGCATGGTTGAAGAGAACCAGAATCGGGTGTTTCCGGGACCGAGTTCGATATTGCAGGAGCTCGTATGTGTTGAAAATATATGGACATCACTGTGGCCAGTGACAGAACGGGTGCTCCATGAATTACGCATGGATAGTGCAAGCGTATCATTGCACAATATCGTTGCACACCTGCAGCATCCATGGCACAAATTCCTAGTAGTATATTTGCAGACTTTACAAACGGGTCTGTCCTGGGATCTGATTCCTCGTAACCGGAAGAAGCGGCTACAAGCCGTTGAAGATATACTGAAAAGAGTTCGGTCGCCTTGTGCTTTCCACCACTCTGTTGCTGTATAGCATGATAGAGACAATACGAATGATAAGAATTCTGACGCGTCTGACTATGGCTTCGCAATATGTTATTCCTCTGGCGCTAAGAAACTGGCACACTGTTTGTGTCATGTGAAATGCAGAAAAGTAAGGGTCATCTAGGACAAGAGAAGCGCCTTCTCTGATGATTGTCAGCACTTCTGGTGCGGTGGCACCTTTTCTCTCGTGAAACCTGCGCAGCACAAAGTGAGGGTAGGAAGATGTGAAGTTATGCAGACCGCACAAGCGAAGACGAAGATGGTTCGTCGATGATTGGCTTACGAGCACATTGGTTGGTTTCAGATCGCCGTGAATGATATTGCTTCTATGAAGATAGGCTAGACCGTTGGCTATCTGCTTGGAAAAGTCAAAGAGTGTCTTCATGTGGAGGTTTCTTTCGGCGTGGTCCCGCATTGCAGACAGCCATGTTTCCAAACTGGAACCTGCAAAATTGTACAGAAACAACTTGGAATGTATGTACGTATTGCTTTACTGCAACCAGCTCAACATCTACGATAATTATCTGCGGCATCTGTAGCCTGTATTTGCAAACGCTTGTAAGATGTGGCAGACATGTGAATGGATCGAACTGGTCAGGAAAATTTCATTCTGATGACACTTTTTCCTACTTGACAGTACTGTTACTTGTAGAGATCGAAGTGATTTCTTTTTTATACCAGGAGGATATTGCAGCGCACGTCACGGATTCGCGTGACGAAACGGCTATACGCAGGCAGCCAGCGGAGTGGGTTTTGGCATAGCGGAGTGCATTTAACTTAGATGATAAACAAATTTGATATGTTTTGGAGGATGTACGAATACAGGCTTTTGGTAGTTATGTAAAAATTCATTCGTTACGGGCAGGCTACGCAGCTTCTGGTATTAGCTGAGGACACTTGATTTTGTGAAAAAACTGTGACACCTCTAATTAAAGTAACAAGTGGCCCTCCGTGGGATTGGGGGATTTCACGCGGAAACACCGTAAGGATACTGGTCTAGTGTGTCAGAGTGCCTCTAGTACCGGCTTGGTCACATCCGCGGTCGACTTCGCAGTTCGCAGATTTTCCGGTACATACATTGGTCTGTTAGCGTACCACAGCTTCGCACGCATATTTGGTAGCATTAAACTGCTGCTAAATTGTATCTCGACGCTGTGCTAAGGACTGAAATATCTGTGTACCGACTACTTGTAAGAAGTAAGGAAACAACGGAGTGAATCGGGTCACCTTGCCATTTTTAGTAACTGCTCAACTCGGCTTAACATTTCTAATTGTATCGGAGCAGCGTATGTGCACAGATGACATTGCGGTCAATAGTGATGCACAAGTTAACGACTTTTACGATACAAGTACTGTAGTTAAGTTGTAAGGTATCGCTTTACGGGCAGCTCATACAGTTTAGGAGCCGCAAGTTCATGTATATATTTTGCGCCGGCTGCTTTTTCGCTGTTAATGGATTACGGCTTGAGTTATGAACTTTTATATTAATAATATGCTGTGTTTAAAATTAAAGAGCTCAGGCAGGTGCGATAAATTAACGAAGGACAATTCGAAGTATAATTTGCCAATCTATAAGCGAAATGGGTAAAAATGAAATAGTTTTCAGCGCGTAGCTAAGGAACAGCCGCGGGCGTCTTCGTTTCTTCACCAGGGTGTTAGCATTGAACTGCAGATTGGTAGCGCGTTGTTTATTATGGCAACTTTTAATGATGGATAATGTTTTTTAACACATCTGGTGTCGAAAAATAAGTGGACTGCTAGGAAAATTTAAAAAATGGCTACCAGTTTTAAAGTATGGCTACCAGTTTTCAGCGGAAAGGTTAAGGCAGTGCGATTGGTGATAAAACGACGATATTAGTCCAACTGAAAACACGGAACACCTATGGTACCAAATCTGTTGTGAGCTCCCTGACGGAAAAGACCGACTGAAAAATCCCCGTTAGTCAATGAAGAACGTCCCATACCAGTCAGCCGTCGCTACTGCATTGGGCGAAAATTACTATAAGCACATGCTAAAAGTCGTACCATCACAGTAGTCCATAACGAAATCCACCTCCATACAAATTCGGCTCCTGTCGGATCGTTCATACATCGGCCGCATGGCAATCTGGTGATATGTGATGACGTTCTCATGCTTTAGATTTGTTAAATCTTTCCATCGCCTTAACAGATCCAAATCGGTTAACTGCGCTGCCTCGGTTGTGGAACAATCGATGCGGAATCTTTTAACTGCCACCAGATCCTTCTCGCCGAAGTTCCCCGATTCCACTAATTTGGTGCGAAATAACATGGATTGACTGGATGGGTCTGGCACATCTATCCTGTCATCTACTGAGAATATATAATTATAACGAACGTCGGCACCAATCACTACTGGCAGAAACGTTTCCATACTGATTTATCGAGTCTGTGTTGAAAGCTTAAGCGATACAGAGTTCCATAGTAAAGTAAGTAGCTGGAGATAGTTGACCGGCCAAGCTGGAAAGTAAGTAAATCTGCATCTGAAGAAGTCGAAGGTAAATCATGCAGTATTATGACCATCCACGTAGCACTGTCGAACTCGGTCCCAGTGACATCCAACGCACGTCGGCTGATAAAATCATAATATTATTGTCATGATTCATGACGTATCACCGTTAACTGGTAGCTTCCGTTGTTCACCCAGCGCCGTTTGACTGCGCATGACTGTATATTGTGCTGTATGCTACAGCAGTTCTCTTGGTTAAGAAAATGGAAATAAAAAGTTCGAGCCAGTAGCCGGTTTTCTTCGGTAACTACTACGGTGAGTCAGCGGCAGCACCTCGGGACTGATAGCATCACGAACCGGCGGACGAGCAGAGCACTATCCCCGTGTCTGTATATCGGCCTGCCGCAAGCCAAGTTAATCATGACAATAATTAGTGACTGCGCAAGACCATGCCACCATTCCAAATGCTGTTATTGCCGATCAACATATTTTTAATGTAAAGATATAGTAATCCATAAGGTCACACACCATAGTGAATACGCCTTCTGAATCAAATGAAACACGACAGCCATGAAAAAAAAAACGTTGAACTAAGATGACACACATGCAGAAACACCTTTGCCACAATCGTGATTAACAACTATACCCCAACACGGCAGCAACTTGCAATGAGTTTGTCGGCTAGCTGTAGGAATTCTGCAGTTTCTCAACGATTTTGATAACGGGATTGCCCAGTAATTTCCTGCATTTGCATCAATAGTAAGTGCGTTTTGCATTAACGAATAATCGATCAAAATTCCGTGTGGATTTATTCCTCTCCGGTATGATAATATTTGTTCCTGCACGGTTGTAGCTTGCAAAAAACAGAGTTTTCTCCAAGGCATCGATACGAGTACATTCGCACAAGGCAAACACTATCAATTAATTCAGTAAACGCTTTGTACAATTAGGTTACTACGTCCCCGAAAAGAAGGTCAGCGTCCGGTATGGTGCACTGGCGTACTGGCAGTGCAAGCACTGCCACGTCCACAATACAGCGCCAAAGGCTCTGAAATAGCCTTTTTTTAAAATCGTCCAAGAGAGAAATGAATGGCCTATCGGATGAACTTTCGTGCGCTCTTATCCACCCAGTTTTAAGTTTTTTACCGGTTTTTTGTATGAACCAAGCGTCAAAGAGGTTTGCAAACCTGGAGGCATCCAGAATCACAAACAGCTTGAACGGGTGCGCATTTTTTTATAAAAGGAATAAAGTTTAGCAGAATAACAAAGCTGTTCGCAGTAGCTAGAGTAATCCGGTTTCAGTTTTGCTCAACACCTAAGCGGTGAGTCGCTGGTGACGAATCGGTGGGCAACATGTTACGTTATGACTACCGACATGACGAATTTCCATCTCGCGAAAATATCATATGACATCTGCATATTGCGTTTATACGTACAGTTGCATATGTATCGTAGTGAATCGTTTCCAGAGCAAACAATACGAACAAAGACTGTTCCAAATATTAAACATTAGGTTTTATAGGCATTTAATTTATTGGTCCCGGGAGTAGTTTTATGCGGCCGATGAAAACCCCACCAATATAATCGCTTCCAGGTGCTACACCGCCATGTTTGGCGTCAAGTCAAACGGCCAGTTGAACCGATCGCGCAGCTTCCCTGGAGCAATCATAACACCTGAAGCCGTTCGGATTCTGGGTGAGCTGGCGTTCATTTGGAACTCGGATTATACGATGAAAATATGGTATCAGTTTACTACGATAAACTGAAAGATTATATTATAATACCAAATAACAGTCAACGGATCCACGCTTGAAAAACAGGATAATTAAACAATGGCGAATCGGGTCTGATGAATATTTAGGGTATCCCACAGATTAACGAAGAAAAATATCTTGAAATAATAAACTGGTTATTACAGATAACTTAATACTATACAACATTAATATATTGGGCACACCCTCTGTGGTGTCAGACAAGGATTTTGCTTGTTTTTTTAATGTAAACTTTAAATTTTGGTGGTGTTTAACTTTTTTTCGCTCGGTCTGTTTGTTGCTGCGGCTTTTGCCGCTAAAACAATAATAATATTGTACAGTACTACACTTAATTTAGGCCAAGTCCGACCAAAAGTGTTTCCAGACGTGTATCCCAGCCGTGCATAGCATTCTGGCGATTTCTTATCTCGTTTCTGGGACAACTTTTCAAGGCGCATCCGAATAAAACCTTATTAATGAGCCCACTATATTCTCTTCCCGTAGATCCCGTTGCTAACAGGAAGGGGGTGGACCTAGTTTTCATAGTCTTATAAGCAACACCGTTAAAGACTTCCCAGTGAGCGCTTAGCGTTAGTATACGCACTGTTCGCAAGCACACAAGCCATTGTAGTTTTTTGATTAGGCCACTTGCAATCAACCGCAGAAGAACGAGTGAACTTTGACTTAGAAGTTCACCTCTCGTAGACTTCTATGGTAAACACTGCGCGCAAAAACACGGTCGGCATGTGTCAGGGAATAATGTCTTAGCGTTCCACTGCGGTTATATAAACGAATGACAGATCCGCTTAGTTTGTAGCATCGGCAGACAGGAAGTTTATTCCACCGATGTTGCAAGAAAATGCTTCTTATTTTATGACAGAAACAAGAGCTAGGCAGTAAATCACCGTATGCCCTTCGAAGGAATTCGGTCCGTTTTTACAACGGTTCTCTGTTCACTTTGATCTTTTTTACGTTCACAACCTTTTTACAGTTCATAACAAGTATCTTTCAGTTCCTATCAATCGAAAAAAAGTCACTGCGGCCATGCAAGGAAAGGTCAAAGTCTGGCATGGTGTGCCTTTGCACTGCGATTTTCGCCACGCCCACGAACCAGTGCAAGGAACCGACAGAGAATCCAGTCCTGTGTTGTTCGAGACAGAACTGAATGGCCTGCCGGTTAAATGACCTAATACAAAGACTGAGTCAGTCCCGGAATTTTCAGGAATTTTTATACAGGAAAATCTGATCCGAGATCCAAGCCTTCGATGGGTTTTAAAACCTGGAGGTGTCCAGATTAAATTCTGCCTAAATTTGGAACGACGTGTAATATTAGATGTTTGTGCCTCAAACGATACACAAAGAACTCGGCAATCATGATAGGTAATACAAAAGTCTGTTTCTTGATACGATGACCTATGGCAGCACCTCAAACATTTTGGTCGGACTTGGCCCAAATTATGTGTATATACTGTATAAAATCAAGTAGCAGTCAACAGACAACGGTAACAGACGATCAGTTTCTCAGTTTTGATTCATGCTTTCCGGCATCATCATATTATTTGCTTCGCATAGCTGGAGCTTTAAAAAACCAACAGGAAGCTTTCTGAAAGCAGCAATCTACACTAGGGCAAATACTAAATACTCAGTGAACGCGCGGCAAACCGATAGCAGTTGTTTAGCTATGCCCGTTATCGCTGGTTTTAACCAACAGGAACCATCCGAGCGACCCTTTATACGGCGACACAGACGTTATTCTCGCACTTCTTTTCTGTGCCACAGCATGGCTTCTTTTCGCAGCTTAACCCAATCTTCGACACGCAAACCCTGCCGGCCACTTCGCTGCACGGAATCATCTACGAAGAACAAATAAACTAACAGAAGGTGTGCTCACTGCGTTACTGCAGGACACTTTAAAACAGACAACAGCCTTGACAAAGGCTGTTGTTATGTTCAATAAAGAAAGACTGTGATTCATCGACTATTCGATGCTTCTAGTCTGACGCGGCGTGAAGATAGCGTTATCGATAAAACATGTAAGTTCATTTGAAATGCAAACCAAGAATGCTCACCAGGACGCACAGTACAAGAGCAAACAGGAGCCAGCACCAACGCGAAACCTCCATGATAGGAATTGTCCTTACGAGCTGTAAAGGTAAAAGACTCAAACTAGGCGAAATGGGTTAGATATCAGCTACATTAGGTTCTGGGTATATTTTGCGGCTTTCGCAGCCATTTATATGTCGCTGTAATGTACATCCCAACATACAGAAAAACGACTAATAAGCAATTCCTTGGAAAAAACCCCAAAATATTACATTGTTGTTTCACCTGTTCGTCCTTCGCTAATTTATGCAAGTAACACACTGAAACGTGAAAAATTTATGTGTACATAACACAACGTTTCCTGGTACTTGTCATATGATCGCACATGCGATCGTACCGGTTTGACAAATGAGACAACCGGCGAAGTAATGCGGCTACGAACTTATGGTTTTCTGAATCGTAGAGCCTGAACCAGTTTGCGATAGACAACATGTGCCGGCTGTGTTCGCTAATTTATACGAAATCAGTTTAGTTCAGCAAGCGAGCGCAGATACTGTTGTACCACATATATGACCGCCAATTATGTCCCCCCCGCCAAAATGTCCCCCCTGACATTATTGCCGGGTCCCCTTTGTAGCCATCGCCAAACGTGTAACCCTTGCACCAGCTTGGTGAAACGAAGGACCTAGGAGGGTGGGATGAAAACCAGAGCAATCGGAGAAGTGCCACCAGGCGCTACCACAGCCACCGGTGTGACTATTGCCAAATTATTCCGAACGGGCGTTTCTGCCCGCAGTACTGGACAAAGGTGACGCTATTGCCGGTAGTGTTCGCAGTTGGGGGACATTATTGCCGGTAGTGTTCCCAGTTGGGGGACATTATTGCCGGTAGTGTTCGCAGTAGTGGGACATTATCGCCGGTAGTGTTGGGATTAGGGGCACATTATTGCCGGTTTGGTTCCGAATGAGTTTTCAGCCAGTGACTTTTTTGGAGTGCTACAGCTGGTCGGATTCTTCCGCACGCTATGCCAAAGCAGGGTGCAGATGTGGATTTTCGAACACGGTTCAGAACAAATAGCGGGCAACTGGAAACAAAGTGCCCATTGAATCAAACACGAGCGCCAGCAAATTTTTCGACCCTGTGCAAGTCATCCCGGAACCGCCCCGGGGGTTGACTGATATATGTAACCACCCCGAAGGTTGGTACCACCCGTCCAGATACTCTTTAAGGATCTTCCAAGCCTCCTGTGAGGTGGAGTTCACCGTCAATAATGTCACCCGAGTCCATCACCTCCGGCAATGATGTCCCCCTACTGCCAACACTACCAACAATAATGCCCCTCGCTCTCCACCAAACCGGCAATAATGTCCCCTTGATCCCGGGAAGGCCGGCAATAGCGTCACCTTTGTCCAGTACTGCGGGCAGAAACGCCCGTTCGGAATAATTTGGCAATAGTCACACCGGTGGCGGTGGTAGCGCCTGGTGGCACTTCTCCGATTGCTCTGGTTTTCATCCCACCCTCGTAGGTCCTTCGTTTCACCAAGCTGGTGCAAGGGTTACACGTTTGGCGATGGTTAAAAAGAGGACCCGGCAATAATGTCCGGGGGGACATAATTGCCGGTTACACCTGTCGCTCTCATTGGAGCCGTTTCATCAGTTTTTGCAACGAATACAAGCTGAGATGAGTTCCAGCGTCTGTGGAAACTGTTTGCCTATACATTGCAATGTTATCGCAGACCATGGAAGGAGTGCACCACCGTTTGTACTTCCTTTCGGTCAGGTGCGATACCCACAGGATTTTGACGTATGTAAAGTAAAAGCGCTGTCTCCGGGATATTGGGTTCGGTGCCATGCGACCAGCTATACAGTTCCTCCGCATTGTTAGTGTGTTTGCCCGCGCTGGCAGCTGAACGAGACGCTGTCCGTTTTCCAGTGGAAGGAGTGTGTGCTTCTGCGCTGGCCCCTCGCTCGTCTCACACAATTTGGGGTTATCCGCAGAAGAGCATGCGGTACAATTCGGGGGACGAAGTGAGAAACACTGAATGGCTGCTAGTCAAATGAGCGGTTATAAAGAGGAAGAATCGCTGTTAGTGTTTACATTTCTAAATCAGGAATAGAGAAATCAAGGAAGAATCGTTGTTGCTCCTTATGTGTAGACGGATGTGGTGTGCAGCTTGTATTGCAATCGTGACTGTGGCTTGCTCGTAGGTCGGGGAAGGGTCTGCTAAGCTCCCAAAACTGTCAAGAGCGGCCGGCAAAATGTGTGTTGATGCCCGTGGCGAAGCCTTGAATGCTAATCACACAAGGCAGAAATAACTGTGCAGCTTTCCGCCAAAATTCTCAGCTGAGGAATTTATTTCAGAGAAGCAGAACATTTAGCACTAGGAGCATAACAGCAAGAAGAAATCATGACATTTTCGGTCCGCCTGACTTCCCATTATATCGGGTGTCCCAGTCCATGTTGTTCGCAGCTCTCTTCGCAACTGTTAACCAAAAACCCAAGTCAGTCCGATCACACACAGGAATGACCAAGCGCAGTCAGCATATTTACTGGCCGTGTCAATGCGCTTCCACCTCTTACTGTAAGCATTCTTATTCATGTGGCCCTTCTTCTCCCGGTGCTTAGCCAGCTCTGCTGCTCTTATCTCTGCGTAATACCCAGCAGGCTGTCCCTGAACTACAGCACCAGCCAGCACCGCGCAGGGACCCGGGTGGAACTGGGAGAGGCCGGAAAGGCCTGCCAAAGTATCCTGGCCCATGGACGGGGTGCAACAAACTGGTCTACAACAAGTGGAATGCTACAGAGACCACCATACACGCTTCAATCGTTCGCCTGCGTTTACCGCTGTATATACGTCCTCTTCGTCGATATACGCGTCCTCTTCCTTGATCTGCACTTCCTCCTTCTTGATGCTCAGCGTATCTCCGTCTAATGTCTCCCACAAGGGCTCGTTCTTCACTGGCAGAATCCCCCCTGACTCCAGCAGCCCAGTGCACTTTGTGTCCACAATCTCCAGCCGACTTCTCCACGTCCAAAACCATTGCCTATGGCGAATATTCTCGCTTCCGTCGAAGATTTCCATAAATCAGTTATTGATACTGTACTCGACACCTACCGTTTCCAGCACAGTCAAGCGAGTGTTTTCGCCCAAGTTGTTGATGACATATTCGGCGCAAATGTTGACCAGCTGCGGGATGCCGTACTTGTTAGCACAGTACAAAGTGGGCATGGCGTTCTCCACGTTGAGGTCCTCCACAAATACCTAGGATCACAAAAATTTAATATCCTTTACTGATCAGCGGCCAGCCACAACCTGCCAACCATCCAGCCTACTTGAGCATGACAGCAAAGGCCTGTGGGAGAATATCCGGGAGATCGATTTGCTCACTGGTCTCAGGAACCTCTCCGTAAAACATGGTGTCGAAGACATGGCTGCGGACGTACTGGCTCCCCACCGCAAACTGAATATCGCTCCGTTCTCCGTTCTCGAGAGCCTGATTTAGGCAGTCGATGATTCCAGACGCTGCGCCATGGCGTCCCCAGACTAAAACCCGCTGCGGTGATTCAGACATTCCTTCAACAAACAACAACCTGTCAGGGAACCTGTTCAGTTCTGCGTAGCACTAAACAACCGTGCAAAAGCATACTAAGTCTTTTGCTAATGGCTTACGCACTGTATTCTGGCGCAAGGCACTGATTCCTTAACAGATACGCAGACTTTACTGATCGCAAACAAGTGTCAAAAATTTGTAAATTGAAACAAAAAGGCAAAAGCAGCTGGATATTGCAGCGAAAGATTCTGCACTGCATGTCTGCATCTCTCTGGCAAGGCAGGCTGTTACGGCCGATTCTGGTGAGCCGTTCTAACTGCCGCCGTGTATCGCCGGATGCGGCGTGTCGGGCGTCCGGTAGTTTTAAGTATGAACTACTTTTCAATCGACATTTAACTGCTTTGCAGACTCGTAAAGAGTTAACTTGAGTTAGTATCACTACACACAGAGCCCGTGAGAACGCATTATAGAAGTCCTGCCGACGAGGTGTCAGTATTTTGAAGCGACCTGATAAGTTTATGTAAACCGCTAAATCTTTTGAAAAGTCGCTTGCAGTGAAGCTTCAAGCCACCCCTTTTGCCCAAAACTAATTCGAAATCGCATTCCAGTTTCTACACAAAACGGACATTTTTGTATCTGTACATGTATTACGTGTACTGGTATCTGTATTTTGGTATCTGTATTTACTGTACGGGTGCAACTGTTTTTTGATTTATCGGAAGACACTTCGCTTTCCACAAGAAATCGGTCTGTGTACCGCTGCAGTAGAAACGCAAAACCAGTTAGGCTTCCTCAACATATGCCGAACTGGCAAAACTAATGCTTTATAACCAATATTTTATGTACAGTGTTGACCTATAGATTGCCCATATTTATGGTGGTACTTAAACATGCCCACTGATCTATATACATACTGCTGACGTAACAGATCAAGGCGCCGATGTACAAAGAAGTAACAGAGTCAAACACGATCGAAAACACAAAGCATACATACAGTGTCATACACCCACATCCGCTATGCTGCTTATCCATGAGAACAGGCGTCGCATGAAAGAGAATTTGATGGCTATCACAACAAAACCCCCAACTTTCACCGGCATTTTCAATACAAAAAAAACACTCGAAAGACGCGCCGTGTAGTCTTGGTGGGAATGTGTTCGGAAATGGTCCCCGAGACGGGTGGATGGGGGGATGCGCTTCCATGTGTCGCTGCGCATTCTCGTACAGACTGCGATATCTCACTGGTTCTCAACCGTTGGCGTCACGGAGCCGGCCGTCTAACTGCTTTTACGACTGCATGTACTCTGCAGCTGTGCGTCGTCATTAGGGCTCGTAGCCCATGGACGACAAAGTTTATTAATATGCGCCACTCACAGAGCGATGGTCAGGAAGTGCGCCCAGCATCTGCCGAAAGTAGCTGAACGAAATGACCTTTATTCACATTCGATCTAAATTTCGGCAAGTATCGTACGCGTGCGTATGGGTGCATTTTTGCCTTCTTATCGTTCTTGCATTTCTATCTGTTATCACCCGACCAGTTTGGGTATTGTTATCCATTGACCTTTTCGCCAATTTAGTCGGCTATATCATGCATGTAATGCATATCTCAGTATCTGCCACTCGTAACACATTTGACAAGCGCCATAAGTAAATATTTCCGTAGTAAATATTTAAATATATAATGGCGGCCCTGCACGCCGGGCAGATAACGGATCGCTTGCATTGTTCATGTCAAACTGACCATTTAATTCACAATTTAGCCAAACCGGGACTCTTCCCTTGGAGTGCTTGCGTTCCCGGTGCCCAGAGTCCCCCTCGGGGGGCGCGACTGGCTTGACGGAGAGGGTGTAGTTGCTCATGCAGTGGAAGATTCCACCGCGCGACTGGATTGCCTATTATTCGCAAATAAATATCAATATACGAATGCCAACAGTGACAGCTCAACGTTATTTTCATCCCTTCGTACCGTATACTTCTACAGAATTCGCATGCATGTCGGCGATAAACGAGGATAGTTTTAATACGACGGTTGACCGTAACGTTCGGGTACTGTACAGTTACCTGCGTCACCTTTCCGGACTAGCGTAGTCCACAGATTCTATGCACAATATCGCTAAACGATCGACCAGTATCTCAAAACATCATACACATCCAAACGACAAGATTTCAGCATATAAAAGCTCTTCCCAAGAGGGACAATTCACACCCAGGAAAAACAGACCACAAAATATTCTGCTAAACTCTCAATAAATAAATAAATGATCAACTCTGATAGGTCCTTTTGTGTCCATAAAACGCGATATGCCGCTTAAAATTCAGCCACAAATGGATACTTCCGTTGTCCGGCTGCCATCCACCGATTCCCGGCCACCTCACCATCGCCT
>JAQGAU010002593.1:0-15091 GCA_034698045.1 Paramacrobiotus richtersi
TTGTGCTCGCCGACTCGCGGGTCCATTCGCGCTGGGTTACGAGACAAATCAACAGGGCTAACGTACAAATAAACAATGTCACTATTGTCGGTGGTTTGTTCCGCAATTAAACTGCTTAACCGCTTATTATGTTGATTACATGCATGTTGAGAATATTTAGCACCGTCCTTATGGGTAGTTGACGTTAAACTTGTCCAAAAATCGTTTTTTCAGAGGAACTTGTAAATTATAAATCAACTTCCAAAGACCAGCCTTACAGTGTACAATCTGTAGTTTCGAGCCGCATCTGCTGTGAGGAAAGCTCACATCAAGAAGAAGGCCTTCTTCCTTAATGTAAAGTTTATGTACACACAGAAAACAGTGTGATTTCGATCTATTGCAAACTTGCATGCATGCATGCAACAGAACTGCATGTTGCGCTCCCTGAACGTTGTATACGTCAGACTACTTGCAGAGTATGCAGCAGAGACACCGAAGCTGTTATAGACTGTACTGGAAGATTTCTGTGGATCCGATAAAGAGAACTCGTTCAGTTTTTGGTCCTAAGTACGCTAACCTTAAGCCTGAGCCTCCGAAAATTATGCTTTATTGCTTTTTAATGTCTTCCTTCACGTCCTCGACTTACCTTGCTAGCTGCTAACATTACTGAATATTATAATATTATATTGTTGGCCTTTTGCAAATGTCTTTAATCAAGCTTTGGCTACTGCACTGAAATAACAATAACAACTGCCGCCCAGTACTCAACAAGGAACAACAACAACAGGCTTATTCCTATGGAACTGTTCATCCAGCAGGTGTCACAATGCTGTTCATTGACATTATCTCGCCTTTGCGAGGAACGGCCGAAAAGTTAACAACAAGCAAATACTGACCGCACACGCAAACAAGTGGAAACAAGGTGTGAGACATCGTATGTATACATAAATGGGTAAAGAAAAGACAAAAAAATAAAAACAATAGAACATATGGAAAAAACACTCAGTCTTCAGTTAAACTACTGTCTCCCAGCCTTGGTCAAGAACTGTACGTCCATGGAATGAATCCTTCGCGTCCTTGAGAACCCGGATCGGGCCAGCTGCCCGAACACGAACGCGTCGTGGTCCAACGTCTCATCTCGGGGATAGGTGTTTAGGCAACGCCTGAAGTAATCCACAATATCCGACACGTTGTTGGCCTTCAGTCTTCCGAGTATGGATTCCCGCGTCGGCAGATGCAGGGGACAATGGAACAGGGCATGCGTCTCGTCCTCAAGAACACTGAAGTGGCGACATATCCGTTCGTTCCTTTCTAGCTTCTCCCGTCGTCCAGTCTCGATCCGCAGGTGGTGTCATCCAGTTAGCAGTTTAACGATGGAGCCGGCAAGATTCGGCGGCAACTGACACAGATAAGGTGCCGTTAACGGTTGGGGGTGTACCTGCAACATGAAAAACAGCTTCCTTCGGCCGGGGCGGTTATTCTCGCGCAGTTTTCCGACAAGTGTGTCGGTAAACTCTATATTCAGCTTCGCCATGATGTCTGCTGGAGACACCATGATTAGCTTGTTTTCCACTGTCGTTGCGTCCTCCCAGACTAGATTCATGATGACGCTATGGACAGGTTGTAATGCCTGTCGCATATAGCCCTCTTCTCGAGTTTTCGCTGAGATGATGAGTTCGGTAAGTGCTACCTGTACCAAACTGTCGCAAGGTCGCTTCAGACTGCGAGCGATGTACCGCATTTGGCTGCTCACTTGTCGATGGTGAAGGGGAGCCTTGTCTGTGAGGTAGTGAAACGCATCATGGGAGATTCTTTGCTTAATATTATGAGAACGGTGATAAACGTTGACCTGTAGCTTATTGATTTCTTCGTTTGTGCCGCAGTACTCTGAGCCGAATCGAACCGAGCTACCTGAATTGAACATGAACACATTGCACTGCTCGTTCAGCAGGAAACGCGAGCTTGTCTGACTTTGAGACCAGAGGCTTAATTACAGTAATGTACAGTTATTTCTTGATCGTAACTCACGTTAATGTGCGATTGACTGCATAAACTTGTTCTGCATATGCACCCAAAGGCATATCCAGTCAGTCGTGAAAATCCATGGCGGAGAATCGTCCAAACAGTCGTGGAAATCGTTTTTTCGTATTTCAAGTGCTGATAAATTTGCAAGAACATGTGCTTCTCGCCGTTTCTGCTCCGTCTGTTGTGCGCCCAGTTCCTACCTTAAATTTTGTACAGAATGAAGGGCACGCGTCGTTACCGCCTCTTTCTATTTACCGCTTTTTCTTGCCTAGTCGTATCCTTTGCTGGTAAGTCACCTGCTGCATTTAAGGCCAAAAGCCGTGATGTAGACAGTGGTTTTGGTGGGTTTTGAATTCCCAATGTTTCTCTACACCTGCGCACGTAATAATTGTCAGGTTATGTGGGTCCGGTATAGAAATGGTTGCTCTATTGTAATGTGAGTGTTCTCTCTACCCCTTTCACCCAACGGCTGCAAAAAAACAGCTGCATTGTTCGCCCTATGCAAAAATTCTTAGCTCTACTGTGCTCGTTAAACTCAACAAAACTTGTCTTGCAAGGTATGGTTAGAAAGAGCAAAAAATTTATCTCGTTCTGACACAGAACCAGTCCCTTTGGTTCCATACTGCGCACGCAGTGAATATTTGAAATGTTTGAGTGTTTCTAACTTTTTTTATTATCAACCGATTCTGCTTATCTTGTGTCAGAACGCGACAAATATTCTGCTCTTTCTAACGATATCTTGCAAGACAAGTTTTATTGAGTTTAAAGAGCACAGTAGAGCTAAGACTTTTTGCATAGGGCGAACAATGCACCTGTTTTTTTGCAGCCGTTGGGTGAAAGGGGTGGAGAGAACGCTCACAATACAATAGAGCAACCATTTCTATACCGGACCCACATAACCTGACAATTATTACGTGCGCAGGTGTAGAGAAACACTGGGAATTCAAAACCCACCAAAACCACTGTCTACATCACGGCTTGGGGCCTTAAAGAAGCTAACCCGTAATAAACTGTCTGATAAACCCGTAATAAAACTAAATCTATTTACAATGCTTTTCTCGTAAAACTACGTAGCATATTGGGTCAATATCATAAGTTTGGTATCAGCCGGTCGAAATAGCTATTTTGTTCACCGAGAGAACAATTATTGCTTCACTTTCGGATGGAAGGATAACTAACCAGTTTCAGTTGACATCCGTTTGTGTGATCTTCTGCACTCATGCTGTGCTGGAAATAGTTCTTTTGTACTCAGATTTTCCCGAGGCACGGATCCGGGGAGCTGGAATTCAAGGGGTCCCTGATGGGTATAACGGAACCCTATCGTGTGTTACCGAAGGCGTCACGGAGCCACGTTTCAGATGGAGGCTGACGGTTTGTTCACTTGGCTATGTTCAGTTCGCATTGTCTGAAGCTTCCAGCTGGTTAGCCACGCAATTTACTGTAGGACGAAAAAGGCAATAGCCGAGAACTACCGCAGTTCGATGGCATGGCGAATATCACTTTCTCGAATCTGAACCGCTCGGATGAAGGCGTCTATCGGTGCATAATCGAAGGGGATGGCAAAGGGTCAGCACTAGCAGCTTCCAACCCGGTACTGATTCTCATAACACGTGAGTTTGGTAATTGCTACTAGGAAGTTGTGATCAGATCAGGCTGATCTAACATTATAATTGAGTCTGTGACATTTCGGCTGACTTGAGCGCTAAATGTTCAGAACGTAGTAGGGGCGCATGAAGCGCCTCTTGTAAGTTACAGGAAAATAGGTTTCGCCGGAAATGGACTAACATACGTAATCGAAGTAGTTTACGATCCGGCACCTTTTAAACCGTTCTGTGCAGATGGCTGACTACATTAGCCAGTTTCATCGTATACTGTCTGCATACGCTACGGAATGTGTATGTTGTTAATTAAAATTAACTCTTACACGCCCAGCGGGGTGTGGGTGGGTGCCACGAATTATTCCTAATTTTTTTAAATTCATTAAGACCTAATTGGTTTCTGAGACGTTCCTCTTTGACTAGTACCCTATAATAGCTGTCCTTTTCGCCTAATACAGAAAACTATTCCTGCAACCCCTTCTGGGACAGACCCCGGGATAAGGCTACACCCCGTTCCCAGACGTTTTCGACGAACTGTTCGTTTCTCGGTCACTTCATACAGAAACGCAAGACTAAAAATTCGTTTATAGCAAACTTAATTTCCTTTCGGTCAGTCACTTAACATTAGTTCTGACAGCTCTCGGTATTTTACATTCTGGGATAAAGGAGGGTTGCATTAACGCGGTTTCCGTGCAGCGATGCACCAGCTGGTTGTAAAGGTACAGGGAATATAATGGAACAGCCCAACCGTCTTATTAGAACGTGAAGCATGCAGAGTTTGCCCTGAACTGTCACCAGCAGGATAAAATACAACTTCTCCCTACAAACGGAGTCGACTCCAGATATTGCAACAAATGAAGAGCTATTACGAGAACCAAAAACGAGGCAAGAACTGTTGCGAGAATGAGGAACTATGCAGCAACATCCCAGTCTCCACACTGGGCTTTCAGTCAATCTTTGGCTCCTAGATAAGCCGCTTCAAAACGAACGCATGACAGATACTATTTGCAATCGAATGATCGTAGCATTAGCGGAGAAGCTCATCAACCCATTGGCGTCGAGGAATGAGAGGGAGAAGACATGTTAATTGTTAATGAAAAACTTGTCAGGATCGAAATGCAACAATTTTATAATCAAAGCTGAAATTACGATCCGACCTGTAGCGGAGCAGGAACCAAACCTACTGCACTGGGCGGTTGCTCGTGTCACTGTCCAACGGAAACAGCCATCTGACCCCGGTGCGGCCAGTTTAATCCCACTGGTTTTCAGTGTAATTTGTAATGCTTGGGCGCGTAAGAGTTAATTCAGATATCCATTCTCGTGATCGAAGAACACCACAAGCATTGCTACAATGTTTAGACAGAAATGTTGATTTCGAGTTGTGACATACAGCGTTTGACGCCGTTTGTAGACATACTTTTGGGAACTTGATTGTTCTACCTTAGGAATCGCACTAATTTTGAGAGCATGGTAAAGATAAATAACAGAACAGCCTGATGGGTGTTGTATCGATAGATCCACTTGAAGTCGGTATAAGAAGATATGGATCAGGGACGGAGAGTTTCAGCGAATACGGGTGTGATCTGTCTACTGCAACACAGATCGAAATGGATACCGTTTGGTACCGGGTCGACAGCAAGCGGCCTCTGGGATATGAGAAAGTCGAGGTAAATTTGCACGACAGACTGTATCACATGCTAAATCACATGCAGTAAAACGGCTATGGTATCACCATTGAGCAGCTGAAGGATGACGACAGTCACCGGATACAGATCGATGACAGTAACTACAACGTCACAACGGTTCTAAGCATCCAGCATGCGGAATTTGATCCGGAACGATATGTGTGTGCTGTAAGAGATTTTCACACAGCTACAGGATACCAGAGCAATCTGGAAGGTGATAATAACAACAGCAGTTACCTTGTTATCAAAATTCTGACCTATCCGCTGAACATTTCGGTTCCTGAATGGAGCCAGCTGGTGTTGCCCTGCGAGACGAACCAGGCGACCGACCAAACAGTGTCCTGGTGGAAGGATGGAAAGCAACTGACCGCCGGCGAACGCAAAATAATTAGGAATCCACGCATTAGCTTGAATATCTCCATGAATCAGCAAATCCACAACTTGACCATTAGGGATGTGGGCGCCAAAGACAAGGGCCGCTATGTCTGCCGAGTGGACCTGCTGGGTGGTACCATCGATGTCACCCACGTCGTTGCTGTCCTGAGTATGTACTAGGTTCAGGCCAAACCCCAAGGTAATAACATCGACAATGTTTGCTAGTAACTCCCTTTGCGTGGACTCTTCCTCCCAAGATCACAGAAATTGCCATCGGAGATTCGTTTTCTCTGGAATGTGATGTGGTTCAGGGCGACCCACAACCGACCATCAAGTGGATCTCAGACAAGGTACAACAGCATATTCGTCACGTCAGTTGGGTTGTCCCTGTTGTACAGCACACGCTTGTTAAAGCATGACTGATACTACCTGTCAGGGTCGGCGTGGTAATAGGACCTACCATCCGCAGTTTGCCGGTTTAAGCAGTATAGCCATTATCCATGCGAATCGTACGGACGAGGGCGAATACGTCTGCGAGGTTGATAATGGCGTCGGAAAGCCATACACTAACTTGTTCGGGGTCTGGATCAGCGTTATTGGTAAGGCGAATCAGGGCGCCCAATTGGCAGCGCACACCGTAGCTAAAAGTGGCTAACCTTTTCATTTCACCGTTTTAAAAGTTCAGTAATTATTCGCTCTCTTTCCAGTGAGAGTTGTTGTTCAATCTGCCAATTGCAGGTCCTACAAGCTACGGAACTACTGTTCGGACAGCGCCAGGTCGACCTGCCTCCATGATTTGCAATCTGTTTATTGACGACAGCAGTGAAGTACTGGACATTACTTGGTTTCGCATCGACGAGAAACGCTCTGTTGGTTATTCTCTGTCCAAGGTGCTGTCAATCTAGACCGCTTTGCCGCTGACATGCGTGTCATTTATGACGCCCGGTTACAGGTAGCTTATTATTCCCGCTGGGCGTCGTCGCGCTACAACTGGGTGAAGCCGACAGACGATCGATATACACTGCAGATAAAAAAATTAGGTGACGCTGCTGAACGTGGTTCCTCCATCCAATTTGAGCTAGTGATTAAAAATGTGACTTCGGCGGATTTGGGAAAATACGTTTGTCACGTCAAGAACACAGCACAGGCCGTGCAAGCCGGAGTGATTTTACGGGGTAAGTTAAGCGGTGGGCCAGTTTTCGGCTGATGTCTTTTGTTCCACGCAATAGAAGGAAGCAATACTGTGTTTTATAGAGGTTTCCGATCCGGAATAGGCTGCGCGCAAGTCGGCCAGGAAATCAAAGGACTGCCAAGCTGAAGGAGGGCGTCCGTTTTTAGTCTGTTCAATAATGTACTGCGTTTCAGCAGTAGCTTCATGCTTCGCACTTCATAATGAATTTAACCGTTAAGCTGTTATTAGTGCTATAGTAAGCAGTGCTTACTAAGCACTGCTATCTTAGAATGCCCATTTGTTTGGTTACCTTTTATAAGCTAGCCAAAAATCAGTTCGGTAACTGCCATTGAGAATTTTGACTAAACGTCCCTGAAATCGGGCTGCGCGACTAATGGTCGGGCATGCGAGTACATACTTTGGTGCCGGTTCATGTTTGCTTGCTTATGTACTCTACAGTCTGCACTGGTAGCGCGTGGTTTTGTCCTTTTTTTAAGGTCAGTTCTACGCGCGAGATAATTTCCCGCGCGTAGCTAATCGGCTTCGCGCGAGATATCTCGCGCGTTGTACAAACGTAGTCAAATGGCTACGCGCGAGAGATCTCGCGCGTTGTGGAACGTAATAAAATGGCTACGCACGAGAACCACGGCACTAAACAAAAACTCAGTAGAAACTAAAAATATAAATTAAGAAGCTAAGAAACTAGGATGCTGAACCAAGAACCTAAACTAGGATACCAAGAATATAAACTAAGGAGCTGAAATAAAAAATCGAAGCCTGGAAACTCACCACTAAATCAAGAAAAGAAACTAAGAAGATGAACTGAGAAGCTGAATCCAGAAATCGAAACTTTGAAACCAAGAACTAAAGCAAGAAGAGAAACTAAGAAGAAACTTAGAAACGAAACTAAAAATAGAACCAGGTAAAAAACAAAGAAATTAAGATAAAGAAGCAAAGAAAATAAATTAAGAAACTAAACTCAGAAATCAACAAAAAGAGAATCAAAGACATTAAGCTAAAGAAATGCTAAGACTAAGAACTACGAAAGTAAAGCTTAACAACCAAGAAGATAAACCAAAAAGAACTAAATTTATAAACAAAGAAGCGAAACTAAGCTAACATGAAGGAAGTAGGTAAGTCCAATAGGAAGATGCCCGAAGAAGCAAAACAACAGATCTCGCGCGAAGTCAATTCGCGACATTTTTTGCTTCGCGCGAGAAATCTCTCGCGCGTAGCCGATTAACTACGCGCGGGAACACTCGCGCGTAGCCACTTTGTTTTTTTTGTAACGAGCTGTAGGCCCTTACGTGAACACTCCCGCCGCTGCAATCACGTAACACCATGCATGTAAAAACTGATGCTTTATCATGCTTATATACATGCTTATAAAGGTAAACCAGCGGTACTTGTACTCATTTCCGGGTATTTATCCCCATTTTTTGTACGTCTCTTCTTACGTACGTCTCTGTACGTACGTACTACGTACGTACTACGTACGTACTACGTACGTACGTACTCTTCTTGACTTTTCCCCCTTCAGCAGTTTAGAGGCGGTGTGGTCGTCGAATAGGCGTGAAGGTCCTCTTCGAAAAAGGTAAGTTGTGGTTCGCGTCCAGGTTCGAAATAAAGGGGAGGGCGGGGGGGCGGTCCACTTCCCCTAAATTGCCGTTTTGTCCGCCCCCCCCGCAGTCATTTGGATCGGGTCTGGACCACTCCGCCCCCCCGCGGATGAATTTTTCGAAATTTTTTTCGAAAATTTCGATTTTTTTGCACTTTTTTCGCCTGGAAAATGCTTCCAATACGAAGAAACAAATGATTTTTCGTAACAACAGCGCAAAAATACATTAAAAACCGCAAAAACAATAAAAAATGATTTTTTTAATTATTTTTTTTCAATTTTCTGTCCGCCCCCTCGCGGACGTCTAGAATTTGTCCGCCCCCCCGCGGAAAAAACCGACTAAAGTCCGCCCCCCGCGGGCGTCCGCCCCCCCTCCAAAACGTCGTTATTTCGCCTCTGTTCGCGTCGATAAGCCATCGCAATTGCAAGGCATACCGCTGCTCGCTTCAGATGCTTTGTACAGTATGTCATGTCAGGCATGTAAGAAGTGCAGCGGTGCGCGTAGCACAAGCGCCGATGAGTACCAGAATTTACTTGTCTTTCTGCCGAGAACCATTCACGGCTATTCGTTGATCCACGCTGGCTTTGAAACTACTTGCTGAAACGGCGGGAGGGGAAAGCCAAGCGAGATCAGATATTCCGGACACGTGTGCACTGATTTTTTTTGTTCCATACAGGATTCTAGTAAGTGCCCATGTACGCGCACACGGTAGAATGTTCGATATCTCGTTATCGTTTCCATCTGCAGTCGACGATGTGAACAAATTAAAGACTTTGCACGGTGAAACACCAGTCAGTTCGTAACATTTAATCTTCGTTCCCAGCCAGCGCTCCGTACTGGGGAATTTTAATCGCCAGGCTAGTATAAAATCATTTTCGCCAAGCGCTTGCTGTTCAGAGTCTGCAGTGCTTTGATCTACCCAAATGGGGTTAAGAAAACTAATTACCGTTAACGGATTTCTTGGTTTGCTGCTGGTAGCAAATTTGTCCGCTTCTCTCCAGTGCCAGCGGTTCTGCCAAAGGCAGGATATTTAACAGACTTATGAAAATAGGACGGTGATTACTTTCTGCCAGTTGTGGGAAAACAGGGACGCCATCATTGATCCCGCGCTCGAGTTGGGACTAGAGACACGCAGGGCCGACTTTCTCAACATTTGCGGTTTGAATGGATCAAAGCACGTGTGCCGGGCGGTTGTGACGACGAAACGTAAATTATGCGAAATCTGTAGTACGCAATATGTTAGAACGATCTTTAACAGATAAATGTAGTCAAAAGGGCTTACATACAGTAATCAGCATGGAAGACATCGTACCGTCTAGGAACGGTAGTAGTTCACAAAAGAAATGATGACTAAATCAGAATACGAGAAAATACCGCCCAGAGCCAACAGCAATTGAGCACGTGACTTCGTCCGGTGCAGCGGCGGTGCGCATTAAACCATGCAAGCAATGTTTATCAAGTTGTACTCTGGGTGCGAAAGCCAAAACTTTGAACGATCTACCTCGCCGAAATTCGTGCGGCCGGGGATGAATGCAGTTCGTACGTAATGAGCTCTAGTTTAACCTCTTGCTTTCAACACTCACCGAATCCGAGCGGTCTCGAAGGCAAGTCAAGATTTAAAAAATTCGCCAGAAATTTAGTTTAAAGCACTCGTACTTGTTTCGCCCCTGAATTCCTGGGGAATTACGAAGACATAAAATTCAGCACAAATGCGTTATTAAAAAACATTTAGGAAGAAAGTTATTCTTCCGGCCGCAGCGACCGCTTTTCCGGAAGTGTTACGTAATTTGGTAACAGTTCGAGTCGAAAGTTTCGTTCATCTCTTTGAATAATTCTTAACCATTACAGAAATGATTTCTTCACTAAATAAAACAAAGCATACAGTTGAAAAAAAATCGCTACGTTTACAATCGTAGAAAAACTGAAGGAGGCTGTTCGAGCGAGTTTGATCAGAGAAACTGTCCAGTTGGCATACGTATGCCTCAGCCACTGTTTGTGCATTTCTTGCGCCACATTTACGGAATTACATACTTCACAAGGGTTTCAATAGCTAGAATAAACATGACTAGATGGTTTTGATTGCTTCCTCTCTGCTTTACCACCTTAGAAAACGATCATTATGCCACGTAAAATCCCGCAAAAGGCGCTCTTGGAGGTCGACCTCAGCAGTAGTGACTCCGAAACCGAGGAGCTGGATGATTACGACGACGAGTTGCTAAGTGAACCAGATGAGCCACCTGAAACCGAAGAAGAGTATTCAGATACGGAATCAGAAGACGATGACGACATTTTATACTCCATTGCGGATCCTGAATCGTACTGGTCTGAAAACCGAAACGTTGAGTGCAAATTCTGTCCACCAGAAACTGGAAAAACCCGCGCTTGTGATAAACTTCTGTCTGCACAAGGGCCCAAGGCTCACCTCGCTACGCGCGTCGAAAGCATCAGAGATGCCTTCGACAGCTTATTTACGGATTCCAGGAAGGTGGTTATTCATATCCATACAAACGAAGAAAGCAAACAGCGTTATGGAGAGGCATGGAAAACATCAGACTCCCTTGAGCTGGATGCGTACTTCGGGCTGCTGTACCTGCATGGCGCAAATCGAGAATCAAAAACAGCTACTGCTGAGCTCTGGCATCAGACTCGGGTCGACCCCTTTACAGCGCTACCATGTCAAGAAAACGATTTGTTGTGATATCGACAGCGTTACGTTTTGATGACAAGAATACGCGAGACGAAAGGAGAGCAATAGACAGAATGTGTCATGTTGGAGAGCTGTGGGACAGTTGAGTGGCTAATCTTAGGAGCTCGTTCAATCCCGGGTTTCATGTCACAGTGGACGAGCAACTTTACTCCTTCAGAGGACGCTGTTCATTCAAGATGTTTATCCCTCCCAAGCCTGCGAAATATGGGCTGAAATTTTTGGTGTTGGTTAATGTAGAATCCGGATATGTGCTTAATATTCAGCTGAACACTGGAAAACCCCCTGGAGGGACCCCCGAAAAAAATCAGGGGCGAAGAGTTGTACTGGATTTAGTGAGCAGTTGAGGTCGACCTCGGAGATTAACATCACCTGCGACAACTTTTTCACCGATGTAAAACTGGCGGAAGAGCTGCTAAAGAGAAACATGACTTTGGTTGGGAAAATTCGGAAAAACAAGCCGGAAATACCCAGCCAGTTTCTGCCATGTTGTGCGAGAGAGCTGAAATGCTCTCTGTTTGGATTCACTTGGTCATTTACTCTTGTTTCTTACGTGCCGAATGTCGGAAAAGCCGTTATCTTGCTGAGCTCTTTGCATCATGACGCTGTTATTGCAGACGGCGAACAGCTCAAACCAGAGGTACGTGTCTGTGTACGGTGATTACGTTACAAATTAATTAGGCATGTTACCCGCGGAATATTTCGAGAATTGTTTTGCGCTTTTAGAGACGCCTATGCTTATAGATAATCATGGACTACAACGCGACAAAATCTGGTGTCGACACATGGACCAGATGATTGGGACCTACACCGAACACCGAAAAACCTGCCGCTGGCCGATGGCTGCACTTCACGATATGATCGACATCACGGGAATAAATGCCATGGTGATCTGGAATGCATTAAATCCTGAGTGGCAAAAATTCCAGACGTTTGTTTATTACCGAACTTGGCGAATCTTTAATCCGACCACATTTACTGCGCAAGCTCCCTGCAGCAAACCGGACACAAAAGATACTTCTTCAGAAGATTTTGGGAATTGAGACTGATATTCTAGGAGTCGACTCCACGCAGCAGCCCAAACGGGGCAAACGAAAGGCTTGTTTGTACTGTCCAAGTACTTTTGTGCGTAAGATGTGGCAATAACGTTTGTGGCGAGCACAGCGGCGCGATATGCTTTGAGTGTAACGAAAACTGAAGTGCCACTTTATTCGAATAATTACTTAATTTTTAGTAACAGTTCTCATCGTCATGGTCATCCACGGACTGAGTGAAACATTGTCACAAAACACGAGAAATCTGCTCCAAGCTGATTGTGAGTCGACCCATCTGTAAATATCGTTTAAGAGACAGAATCTATCTGACAAAGAAATAGTATCATACATCTTTGTGCACATTGTCGTCCGGAAATAATTTTTGTAGTGTGACTGTAAGTTCGTCCTGGTAAATGACAGCCTGCCACCTGGCCACGCTTCGCGTAGCCAGCTCGCTGTGAATAAACACGTCAGAGCCTGCAGATTACTGCGTTGTCAATATTGGCAATGCACAAACAATGTCGAAATTAAAAACGCTTTTTCGTAGCGATTTTTTCAAGTAATCCCGTACACTGCAATTTGGCACAGAAGTATACTGGCTGTTAGCCCTTTGTACCTGGAGTCGACTCCATATGGCTCGATAGATAAAATATCTTGCTTCTTTCCAGACCGATTATCACCTGACGCTTCTTTCACGGCTTTTGACAGCCATGATGGATAATTCAGGCTGTGTGATCCAAGTCGTTCAGCTTAACAATATACTCACCCATTCTTTGAAAATAAATTGTCCATTTTGGCAAACCACTGGTAGATGGGTCGACCCAGGAAAAAACGTAATCTGACTGTAGGAAACCTTATCGGATAAGGAATTCACAAACAAACGGCTCTCTAGCTTTCTAGTCTGAATATTAAAATGAGAATGTTCAATTCTCTCAAACTGGGATGCTGTTCAGGCTTACCAGGATGTTATCGGCTGTTTGATGGTGGTACACTTTACGATGGCTTATGCAGGAATGAGACAAACAACGAGAAGGTCACGCTTACACAAGATTTATTAGGGAATCACACTCACTGTCTGATGAGGAAAGGAAAAGTATCGTTCCGTAAGAACGAAAGAGAACACACTAAATGCAGTAAAAAAATGAGCCGTTTGCTCAGACAATTTCCACAGTCAAATTTCCAACATTAAGCCAACCCACCATGAGTCATCTACAGGACACTCATCATTTCCGCTTTACCTCCCTCCTAAAGAGGAAGACTTACGAGTCTTTCGAAAAACACAACAAACAGGAATGTTAAAAAAAACAAAAAAAAATAGTCCGGAAGTGGTGAGGAATCGGACAGGGTCAGTCCAAGATGAGCAATGAGCAGTGCAATGGTCCAAAACCATCCAACAAATGCGATGCGGCAGGAAAAGGCAAATCCATCCGGTCCGGGAATAGGGAACAAAATTCAGGAGTCCAGGAAATGGTCCATTTGGGGAAAAATCATCACGATTTCCAGTCATTTGGCAAAACTGTGGGCAAAATTCGTTCTTACGGCAATTTGTCAGTGTTTATGCGAACGTGAAAGTTAATTATCAAAATTTTCGTTAGTTATGTTTTTAATATTTCACTTCTTTAAGTAACTGCGAATTCTTGCTGAGCGCCTTAACACAGTATTCTCACTAACAGGTTCTGGCGGTAATTCGTCTTTTACCGTTTCATTTACGGGTAGTTCAGTTACAACTTCTTTCGGTAATTTTGGTCCTCCGTTTTTAGCGTCTTTAGATACAGCATTAACGACTTTTGCAGTTGTTTCTGCATTTTCAGGAAACAAACGTTTCAAATAAACGCTGCGACTTTCCTCAACATCTAAATCAACAGATTTAAAATGTTTTAATTTCGAAATATGGACAATATCGATTATTTTCTTTTTTCGAGAAATTTCCAACAATTTCAGTTTTACATTTCCGTCTTCCAAAATTTCGAGTATTTCATATGGTCCTTTAAATTTAAACTGTAATTTTTCCGTCTTTCCAACAATTCTTTGTTCGTCCTTTACCCATACTTTATTTCCAATTTCAAACACATTATCGACTTTAATTTTGTCATACTGCTGAGCATTACGTTCATGCGTATTCTTCGTTAGAATTTTCGAAAATTCAGCAGCATGTTTCCAGTTAGTTCTGATCTTATTCCAGTATTCGGCGTTAGTTTCATTGCACAATTCAGCTAAACTGGCATTTTTAAAAATTGTATCGATAGTTAAATTCGGATGTACACCGGTCAACAAATAAATTGGAGAATATCCGGTTGTACTATGCTTAGTTGAATTGTAAGCAAAAATCACGTCTTCTGAATATTCAGCCCAATTATCTTGATTAGAATTAATATACATCGTTAATTTTTCTGCGATAAATCGCATCATTCTTTCTGCTTGTACATTAGACTGCGGGTGATATGCGGTCGTGAAACGATGTTTAATATTAATCAGTTCGTTCAATTTTTCAATTATTTTACTGGTAAATCCAGTACCTCGATCGGACGTTATGAATTTTGGCGGCGAAAATTTGTAAATCACGTCTTTAAGTAATCCATTAGCAATTTCAAGTGCACCAGTCGATTTAACCGGTCTGACTATTGCATAACGGGAAAAACTTTCAACAGCAACCAAGAGGTATTTAAATCCATCAGGATTTTCATGAAATGGGCCAAGATGGTCAAATGACCACGCTTCAAGCAATTCATGAGAGCGTAGTTGTTTCAAATATCCTGTAGAAGGAATATTTACGGCATTTCTTTTCTGGCATAGTTGACACGAATCAATATAGTTCTTTATGTAGTACGTCATTTTCGGAAAGAAATAGCGACTTTTGACTTTTTCAACGACACGGTCAATTGCAACATGTGCTGACATTGG
>JAQGAU010002594.1:0-15090 GCA_034698045.1 Paramacrobiotus richtersi
CATCCAATAATTAACGCACCAACTAAAGCGCACAACATGATGAAGGCCTGGCGGTCTTTAACGGAGCGGCGTTGTTGCGCAATGGAACTAGCTGAAATGCGCACAACATTAGAGAGATGCACCAAGTTACCACGTGTCATACATTTAATCGAATATCCTATAAATCTAACAGCATGCTTGAACAGGCAGTTCTGTGCAATTAAGACGGGTGACCTTTACGCACAGAAGGTGCGCTTTACCGAAGGGCAGTGTTGCGCGGGATTTAGCGAACCCAAACAGTTTGAAAGCCGTAATAGCATAACAAATAATAGTGGTCAGGACCGGAATCCATTCGGCAATGAGCACGACATACAGCGGTGTTGCCCACTTGACCGGTCCACTGAAATCCCAGTAACACTCCGTCGGTGCGTACCGGTCTACGCTGTTCAGTCTATCGTAGATCTGTCCTGGCAGAATCCCCGCATTGACAAATAACCAACTGGCCAAAATGACCAACGACGAACGTTTCAAATTAAAATGTTCTCCATAATGCACCGGCCAGAAAGTGGCCCACAGTCGATCGACACTGATAATGCCCATCATGAGAAGGGACTCGTTCACACTGAGCCAGTCGAAATACAGCCAGAATGTGCAATGTTTATAGCCAAGAGGCCAGTAATTATAATGCGTGTACACGGCCAGGTGGGTTTGCCCAAACAGTGTGCTGGTGAGGTCACTGATGCACAGATTCAGGAGGAAATAGTTGAATGGTTCACGTAAGCGGGATTCGACGCAGAAAGCTGTGATCACCAACAAGTTTGCGGTGAGACTGACCAGGATGTACATGATGAAAAATATCGTTAGCCAGTATGACGCCGGCTCCGGGAGGGGAGATACCGCTTCCGTAGAGTTGGTCGAATTTGTGGCATTCATCGTTGTTGTTTACAGTGATGCGACCGACACTGTTGCGCTGTTCGAATTTCTCGGAAGATCTTTCTGATGGGAAGTGAAACGGTGGGTGCGTGGCGTTTCATGATAAATACTCGGCACTCATGCCAACTATGGTGTACAGTGAAGGCTCATTATTTTCGACCTGAATAAGATGCCTCGACTAAATTATCTTTCTCCTACCGAGGGATATCATAGAAAGGTTCCCCCGCAAATTGGCTTCTATTATAGACTGCTACGGTATAGCATTGTGCGCATGCACAGGACGCATGTTCCTCATGATTGCAATTGTGCTGCCGTGGTTGCATTACTTACCAAGATCCGATGTCCATTGACGACAGTCCGATCAGTAACGGGCCTAATTAAAAAAAGATTGATGTCTATTGACAGGCCGCACCCAAATCTACAAAAGTCTTCGCCGTATTGAGCCGGATGGAATCGCATCTGGAATACGCAACGGTCAAGCCAAAGAAAAAAGTAGCTAGATAAAACCTTAGTTCGAACCTTTGGTTCTAATAAATTTTTACCAAAGGGATTGATTACAGTGAAAATACTGCACGCCAGCAGTCTGCAAGATCGTTCCGCATCGGAGGATGCTGAACGAGACAAGAACGAGACGTTCCTGGTCACGAAGGAACTGGCATCGTACATAGGACTGCTAACCTAGAAATGGAACATCTTGGTGAGCGGATCATTGTGGTGGTATCTTGGCCCATCACTGTGTTCAAGACCCACTCATACCGGGACAAGAGGATGTGTAAAGATGACAGAAAAACCTGGGAATCCGTGAAAATAGATCTATACCTCGAGGACCAGTGTTTCGGAAGGCTGGGTGCGAGCTAATGAACCGTCACCAGGGATGCTCAAGATATTGGAGTCGTGGCCCCGTTGGCGCGTTGAACAAGCAGAAAACATCGGATCTTCTGAAAGAGGAGAAAATGGCTTTGGACGAGCCTCCAAGCCGGTTTAAAGTTCTGATTCTTCCAGAATGAAAAAATGGGTTATGAAAGTTAGGAAGTTAAAGACAGAAGCCACGGAATAAGGTTTATGTGGCAAACTACCGGCGCAAATCTGTCTCTCAGAAGCACGTTTTTCATATCTTTGCCTTATTTAATTACAGTGCATGTATTTTCCCTTGCTCGTCTATGTAATAATTTCGAATTCCTACGTGGACCACAACCATAATGCCATCTTTTGCATCTGTGTTGACAAGGTTTGCCAGCGTTGCGCAGCTCTGCAAGTTCAGAAAATTATTGACTTTAAAGGTTCCAACCTCCACGGATATCCCAAGAAATGTACGGTAGAATGCAGTCCATTCCTGATTACGGATGTACATCGTCTCTTTGTTGTACTGCTGTTGATTTCGAAAAGGAAGGTGAATATATTTCTCCATTTTAAAGCATCCCCCGCTAATGGATCCATTGTCCTGACATTCTGAGCTGTAATTACGTGTTATGTTTTCCTGTTCTGCGTTGTACAGATCGATGAGTGCGGTAAGAGACCTGCCACACCTGTGCATTTGCGCGTCAGATTACCCGTATGCCATCCAGTAGTTGTCGATAATTACCGACGATAATATACCCCATGTAGAACCGGATACATAACATGTGGAAGAACCCGTCATGCTGTTAAATGTCGTCTCACAGGTTCTCGCAGCGGTTCGCCATATACGAAGATGTCTTTTATCTCCTACACATTCGGCCTTCTTTTCACCTGCTTTTCCCGGAATACCACTACAATAAAAAAATGGTCCTGAACTTTCATATGCGAGTTAAACTGAAGCTCCCACTGATTGTGAAGTTTCGATTTCACTCACAGGTTGGCAGTACAATGGTAATCCGCAAACAAGCTCGTGGCTCGATAAGCAACCAGTTAGAATTCGCGAGCGTACAATAACTACTGCTAGCGTGATTTAACGAGACCAGTTGTTTAGAATGTGGTGCACCAAATTGCTTTGAACGTGGTACTTTGAGGTGAAATTTATAACCATGTATGTACAGTATGACCACTTCAGAAGCCCATTAACAGGAAGCGGTTTTAGGATTTCCTTTTGGACTATGTACAGTAAGCGTGATATGCAGCGTTCTGCTCAGGATAATACAAGTAATAAACTGCAGAGTAACTTAAAAATTAACGTTCATGGTTCCTGTCAGGGGCAAATCAGCTTGAAGGAAATGTCACAAGTATATACAAAACGGCTCGTAATAGCGACGTAGACGTTCTTTATAACAGGATAACAAAGACTATAACTTTATATCAGCGCTCTTTTGATTGCTTTTCGTTCCAGAATTCCCTTGAGACATTCCACTGGCGCTCGCGCTATCGGGAGCAACTTTTCCACGACAGTTACCATGTAGAAAACCGCAGGCCGTTGTACGAATGGTTTTGTTGAACGTTAACAGTAGAATTGGATTGACTAGTGCCGTGCTGTATCCGAACCAGTACGTAATGAGGAACGCCGTTTCCGTGAACTCCAGACCGTCGTAAGTGGACAGTCCGGAGTAAATAAACCACGGAAACCAGCCGATAATTAAAGAGATAACTAGGGCGCATAGCATAATGAACGCCTGGCGATCTTTGACGTACCGTCGCCGTTGCATTGTTGAATTAGCTGCAATTCCGAACCGGGTCAGTAAAAATGCGTCTGATAATATATCATGCTAAAACAAGCTATTATCAAGTAATATGCATGAAAGGACGATAATTCCTACGCCGAATGATCATGACCTTTGTCGCAGTGACCTTTATGAAGATGAGGAACATACCTAATGGCTGTGTAGCCCGCGATTTGGCGAATCCAAACAATCTGATTGCAGTAAGGGCATAGCAAACAATGGTCGTCAGGACCGGAATCCATTCGGCAATTATGACGACATACAACGGTGTTGCCCACTTCACCGGTCCGTTGAAATCCCAGTAACACTCCGTCGGTGCATACCGGTCGCCGTTGTTTAGTCTATCGTAGATCTGTCCTGGCAGAATCCCCGCATTGACAACTAACCAACTGGCCAAAATAACCAGAGACGAACGTTTCAAATTAAAATGTTCTCGATAATGCACCGGCCAGAATGTCGCCCAAAATCGATCAACGCTGATAATGCCCATCATCAGCAGAGACTCATTCACGCCGAGCCAGTCGAAATACAGCCAAAATGTGCAGTGTTTATAGCCAAGTGGCCAGTAGTTGTAGTGTGTGTATACGGCCAGGTGGGTTTGACCGAAAAGTGCTGTGGTAAAGTCACTAATGCACAGATTCAGGAGGAAATAGTTGAATGGCTCACGCAAGCGGGATTCAATGCAGAAGGCAGAGATCACCAACAGGTTAGCGGTGAGGCTGACCAGGATAAATAGGGTGAAAAATATCGTTAGCCAGTGCGAATTCGGCTCCGGAAGGGATGGTTCCACTTCCGTGGAGTTGGTCGAATTTGTTGCATTCATCGTTGTTCCTCACAGCTCACACTAACCCAACTGAAAATCTTTTACTGTTCAGATTCCTCGCGCTGTTCTTTTTAAATGCAAGTGAAGCGTGCGCATAACGCAGGTGAGCTTTCGACAGAAGGTTCTCGGGGTACCTGTTTACATAAGGATGGCAGTTTTGTTCGGTTTGAATAACGTAAGCCTTATTGAATTTAGCTGCACATCTTCTTCACTGCGCGGTTCCATAGACTTACTTCCTGCTAATGGACTTTTATAGACTTGCCTCTTATCTTTACATGAGCAGGAGAGCTTTCTTTCATTCCTGAACATCCTTCCGATGTCCACTGACGACAGTGCGTTGATTAAAAGGAGCATCTTGAGAAATCAGTTTCTACAAAACGGCATAAGCGACTTAGCTTAGGGCTAGGTTGTGGTAATGCTTTCATACAGAAGACCCGGTGGCCGTGTTATGACTGCACAGTTATTGTCTTTGGTGTCCTTTTACCATTACGAGTTTCGTATTAACAAGATCAGCGGCGCAGTAAGTCCGTAAGCATAAACTTGCGCAGCCTGGGAATATTCTCAAAAAGTGGGTCTTGCACGTGTAAATTCTAACAAAAATATAACATACATAGAATTCAATCAATTATCTTCACACGTAGTTCCTCAGAAACAGAAGCGTTCGTACGAGCGGCTTCTTCGTTTCCTGTCATTCTACTCTGTAATATATACATGCATGTGCGTGCAATGTGTATATTGTACTACCTGTACATATCTACATAACTCTTATCAGTAACAGTAGCCTATGCTTATGACCACTCCAAATTCATTTGTCCCCTATCCAACATACCCAAAGACTGTAGGACGGGACCGCTAAATGATCGACACCTTCAAGAAAGTATCGGAACTTTAGAAACTGCATATTGTGCTGAGAGGAAAGGCTACTTTACTACGAAGTCAGCGGTGAGCTTCGAGATGTCGTGACTTGCTTGGCTTATCTTCGGATCTGGGAATATATATTTCTCACCGAGTTAAAACCATGCACTGCCCATCCGCGCTTTAATTTAGGCTCCAGCAGCAGTTTAATTGCCCTTGTAGTGATCTGTTGCGGTGCGCCGTCACTGTTAAAAAACAGGCAAACATTCAGTAAACACTACACACACGACAGTCCAGTATAAAAATCCTGTTCCTTGACAGAAGTGCACTTAATTCTGCTTTTAGTCTTCAGGTTACATATGTACATCAAACTCAGTAGCCTATCGTGCTTAGTAACTTCAACATTCTAAAGTTATGAATAAGGTCATAGTCGCGCGTAAGCTTGGAACAGCGCACATTTTACCAGTGTTTGTGCTTAACCGTTAACACACCACGTTCACAAAAGTCCCGGATGTCCTGCGAAATATGAACTACTGTATAATCGCTTCTTGTTACCGATCAGCATTATCTGTTCATTGTTCCCTGTTTGTTCCGGCAGAAAAACTGTGTTTTTCTCAAGTCTGATGCATTCACTGCTAAGGGTTCATTGTCCAAAACTCTAACTAATTATGTATGCTTTCTTCCTGCTGCGCTGCACAAATGAATGTGACTGTGCCACACCTCCGCATTTTTACAGCGAAATGAGCGTAGACAGTAATCTACAACAATTTTTGGTAACAATGCCGCTCACGCTCTGCATAGAATGTGGGAGAAACCGCTGTGTCATTTTCATGTTACAACGGCTTCCAGAGCATGTGCTGTGTGTAAATAAATTCGGCCTAATACGGTCAGTTTTTTACCGAAATTACACGGCCGTTCAAAAAATAGGTAATTTAGGTGCGTGGCAGACGCCGTTGCAGCGCCAAGCTTGTAGTAAACAATTAAACGGGCCAACACTCCATGTGATTTTTGAGGGGCTTATGCTGATCAACTGAAAAAAACGCTATAAATCCCTTCTTTTATCGTTTGAACCTTAGCAAAATACATAACGAAATATCAACAATGGAAAGCGTAAATTGTAGAGTTTTGACATTTTATTTATATTTTTTTCATGAATTTCGTTCGACTGGCGCGTATGTTGTGGGGAGTTGAGTTTAAATGTATATATTGGAACAAATTCCGTTTATAATACCAGTGCATGATACGTACTTTTATGTCGCAGTTTGTTGCACAGTGGAACCACTTTATTAGCCTGCATTGTTGTCAAGACACGGTTGCCAGTAATGTATTTTGAACGGACATAAGTACAAATGCGAAAGTCATAGTATTCTGCTCATTATTGACAGAGTAATACAGAAAATCTTGATGTACTTAAATAAAACAACATGGTTCAGTGCATTTGCTTGTAACCGAGTTTATTACTGCGGAAGATTAAGAGCGGCGCACAAATAAATAGAATATGAACAAGGCAATCATACTACCGCCAAAGTCGTTCTACCTGATAGTGGAATTATTAAAGATTAGCGCGTTGTGTCCGCGCTCTTTGGATTGCTCTTTGGTGCAGAATTTCCTTGAGATAGTTTCCCAGAGGCGCTTGTTCCAATGGGTGCCACTTTTCCGCGACAGTTCCCCCGCAGAACACCGAATGCCGCTGTACGAATGGTTTTGTTGAACGTTAGCAACAGAATTGGATTGGCTAACGCCGTAGTGTATCCGAACCAATACATAATGAGGAAAGGTGTTTCTGTGAACTCGAGACCGTTGTAAGTCATCAAGCCTGAGTAAATAAACCAGGGACACCATCCAATAACTAACGCACCAACCAAGGCGCATAACATGATGAATGCTTGGCGATCTTTAACGTAGCGGCGCTGTTGTGCAGCGGTGTTAGCTAAAATTGCAAGCCACATTACGAGGATGCATGTACTTACTATCAAAGTCACATAAAAGGCTGCATAATCGAACAGAATGCGGTACAAATCCGGGATCTAACAACATGCTTGGGTAGCCGAACTGGGCGAATTAGGATGGTGACCTTTACGTACAGAATTAGCAGCCTACCTGAGGACTGTATTACGCGGGATTTGGAGAATCCAAACAACTTGACAGCAGTAATGGTGTAACAAATACTGGTGGTTAGGAATGGAATCCATTCGGCAAAGGGTACGACATATAGCGGTGTTGCCCACTTGACCGGTCCATCGAAAGCCCAATAACACTCCGTAGGTGCATACCGGTCAACGCTATTTAGTCTATCGTAGATCTGTCCTGGCAGAATCCCGGCATTAGCAACTAACCAACTGGCCACGATAACTAAAGACGAACGTTTCAGATTAAAATGCCCTCTGTAATGCACCGGCCAAAACGTGGCCCACAATCGATCCACGCTGATGATTGCCATCATTAGGATGGATTCGTTGACACTGAGCCAGTCAAAATACAGCCAAAATGTGCACTGTTTGTAGCCAAGAGGCCAGTAGTTGTAGTGTGTGTACACGGCCAGGTGGGTTTGGGCAAAGAGCGCGTTGGTAAAGTCACTAATGCATAGGTTCAAGAGGAAATAGTTGAATGGCTCGCGTAACCGGGATTCGATGCAGAAGGCCGTGATCACTAACAGGTTGGCGGTAAGGCTGACCATAATGTACACGACGAAAAAGATTGTTAGCCAGTATGACGTTGGTTCCGGGAGGGAAGCTGCCGTTTCCGTAGAGTTCGTTGAATTTGTTGTATTCATTGTTGTACATAATCCACACTGACACGACTGAAAAGTTTGTGCGGTGCCACTTACCTTTCTCGAAGAGTTATTCTTGGAGGAAACCGAAACGTTTGGCGAAATTGCTTATTCCTGCGTTTTACATACTGTTTACCCATGCTGGCCAATTATTATCATTTTCAATCAAATGACTCGACTGAATTATCTTTCTCCCATCGCGTTGTATCATGGAATTACTCCCCTGCTAATTGGTGTAAATCCTTTGTATCCTAAGAACGTGCGCGGGACGCTTGTTTGTCAGGATTTGAATTATATTACTATAATAATATACAGTATGGAGCTTGTTTTAATTCGTTTATTCCATCCAGTGTTCAATGACGACAGCAGTATCGATCAATAAGCAGAATGGGAGACAGGCGATTGTTGACAAGGCCTTATATTTGTCGGACGGAAAGGTATTCCAGCATATCTTATAGCCTACATAAAGGATTCTTAGGCTTAGATCCAGGTTGTGGTGTTGTTTTCTGGCCGCAATTTTATGAATACATAACTCTTCCGTGTCGTTTTATCATCTGGAATTTTCTGATTATTCGAGGTGAACGGCTCAGTCCACATCACAAAGCATCAAGCTTGTGTGGGTGTAATTCCCAATAACTGAGATACTGGGTGCAGTACTTGTCCTGCGTGTCTCGGAAAACCGAAGCTATGCTCATTGTTAATCTTTTAAGTATTGTAGACTTGTGATTACTATGCTTTCGCTTTTGTAGTTATAAAGAATGTTTTGTCACAGGTGCTGTACGCAGAATACAGAGCTCGGTTACCACAACGTCGAAATCGATAATAACGTTTCTTGATCAAGTAATTTGCCTTTTTTCCTGGTTTATATTGTTTTTTGCTTAGTGGTGCAAACAAACGAGACAACAAGCTAATATTTCGGCGCATTGGAGGGAAACAGAATGCAATATTCGAAGAACAGACTTCGATCCTGACTTCGGCAAATTTTGATCATTTTATGTGACTTCTAGAAAGCAAAATCAAAAATGCATTTATTCGGACGAAATCATGGCTCTGAAGTTTTACGAGGATCGTGCATAAAGGCACAGGATCTGTCGCAATTACATGCACGTGTTATGTATACAGTTACATGGCCTTTACATTTCAATAGTTTCAGCCCCTTAATTTGTTAGTCCATGGCCCATGCCAATGGCCACAGGGCGTAACTGATGATTGGCCTGAGCCTTTAAGGAAATATTGAAATTTCAAGCCGCAAGGTGCTAAGAAGAACACGACACTCATCGGTTAATTTTGCGGACGGCAGCTAATTAATGCCTTTATCCAAGACAACACCCGTACAGCAGTGCCCTTATTGACACATGGCGCACCTCGGTAAAACTACACCGGAAACCGCCGGTCAGCGTGCTATTAATTTCCGTTTCAGATTCTGGCTTGCAGGAAAATCTTAAACATCGCCTGGTAAATACATTGACACATATTCTTCGAAATGATCTGCGAATTCTTTGAACGATTCTCGCAGGCTACATAACACCCAGAAACCTTACTCAAAGCCCCCAGTTACATCTCCTATCAGCTCGGGAGGATTGTATGACAATTTAACCTATCTGCTCTTATGCAAGTTTCTGACAATCAGGGTTTATCTAACGGTGGCCGGTTCTGTTCTGTTTCTGTTTAATTCGAAATCAGACAAATGGTTGGATGCAGATACTACTTCCTTGGATAATCAATGAAGCAAAACCGATTTCTGTAAGTCATGATATGAAACCGGCAAGTCTATCATCTTTGGAACATGTTTGCTAATACTGATAATAGGAGCAAACAAGGATAGTGCAGTAGTGTGTGTGTTATCTATAAGCTTTGGTGTAACAACGCACACTGCATGCAGACTAACAGATAAAAAGTTTTTTGAATGTTCGGTGTAGGAAATTTCTAGATTCCTGTTGATTGTCTGCTTATTTATTTGTCAAATTGTCATAGCAATCGAAATTAGCGCTTGCTTACAGCTTACTTGCTGTGCCGAGCTTTCGCGAATTGTGTGATCGGACTCGTTCGGAACGTACATTACTAATGTGCCTTCCTTACAGATGTATAAATAGTAAGTTAGAAAATAAACGTTCCAATTTTTTTGACCACCTAGCTCAGTCGTTTCCCGTTGACCGCTCAGGGCAAGCTCTGTCGAAGAGTGCAATTGCTAAAAACCTTGAACTTTGTCCTCGTAGAACATCGGCTGTAAAACCGTATATCACGTCGTTGCTGAATTTTTTGTTATGGCCGACCGACAGACACGCTGTCACACACAACATAAAACCATTCTGAGATTACAAAAAATGATCGTCGCTCGGGTCAACATACTTTGGTAATTTGGGTACGGTCGGGGAAGTTTTGCCGATCAAAACAATGCTGCCAAATACCAAACACGTACGCTATTCTTTCTGACGCTAAAAGATTTGGTGCGGTTAAACGTATGGTGCCGGAAACCGTGGAAACGTTTCTAAAGTTTGACTAGAGCTGTCTACTAGAGTCTAGAGCTGTCTAGTAGAGCTATCAGGTCGTTTAACCACGCAGCTCACGTGGCAATAACACTGCAACACGGGAATCGGTAACGGGAGATACCAATATCTCAATATACCAGCATCTGATTACCTGGGAGGGGCGGAGGGCATCGACTCTCCGTAGGGGAAGCACTTTGTACGCAATCGAAAAACCGTCTAGTTTGAACAAGTTTGGGTTAAGGTAGCGTGCTAAAAAGTAGTATAAAAACGTTTTACTGTACTGAAAACCGATTCGTCTGGCTGATTTTTGTCTGAGTTTGAAAGGTGAAACAATTAAAGCCATGACTTTACAGGAAAACGACATCCACTCGATCGCCGTAAAACAAAATCTTCGCCATGTCCGCGATAAATTCGACAGATCCAATCAACACCACCATACCTGTGATTTCAGACCTCCCAGAACCATCTTCCTACTGGTTAACCCTATTTTTTGTTGTTTTTATCCTGATCAGCCTTGTCGGCAACCTACTGGTCATCACGGCGTTCTACATTGACGCCCGCTTACGGGACCCATTCAACTACTTCCTCCTGAACCTGAGCATCAGTGACCTGATCAACGCTCTATTCGCACAAACCCACTTGGCCGTATACACCCACTACAATTACTGGCCTCTTGGCTACAAACACTGCACATTTTGGCTGTATTTCGACTGGCTCAGTGTAAACGAGTCCCTGCTGATGATGGCCACGATCAGTGTGGATCGATTGTGGGCCACGTTTTGGCCGTTGCATTATAGAGGGCATTTTACACTAAAACGGTCGTCTTTAGTGATTTTGGCTAGCTGGTTCATTGTTAACGCTGGCATTCTGCCGGGGCAGATTTATGACAGACTGACAAGCGTCGATCGTTACGGACCGACGGATTGTTACTGGGACTTTGGTGGCCCGGTGAAATGGGCGACTCCGTTGTATGTTGTACCGTTAACGGAATGGATCCCGGCGTTGACAACGATTGTCTGCTATTCTCTTACTGCTTTCAAACTTCTTGGGTTTTCTCGTTCCCGTACTGTTATCCAAAACTCAGGTACGGGCTTTCCAAATTTTTTTTCCAAATTCAGTTTCCATTGTCTTTTACGTTCGTTGTGATTTCTTTATGCTAATGTCGGCTGCAGTACAAAACGGAGCTATAAAATGCAATTTAATGCGTCTTCTTTTATAGGTAGTTCCCCGGCACAGCAGCGCCGCAACCAGCAAGATCGGCAGGCTTTCATTATGTTATGCGCACTAGTTGTAGCGCTCGTCATCGGATGGTTTCCTTGGTTTATATACTCGGGATTGTCAACGTATGATGATCTCCCCTTCTCCGAAACCGCTTTTCTAGTGACGTATTGGTTCGGATACAGCACGGCTCTAGTCAATCCAATCCTTCTGTTAATATTTAATCAGACCATCCGGGAAACTGTTGTCAGCTTTCTACATGGGAGCTGTCGAAAAGTTGAACCAAACGTCGTGACGAGTACCTCTGGGAACGTAGTTCGAGGACATCTTGCATCTATGAGCGGTGCCAGAAGCGCGACGACGCAACCGATAATCAGCTAACTATGTACTGCAGTTGCCTTTGCACAGTTTCTGACAGTGTTCGTAGTCATATCTAGGAGAAGACATCCATGTTGCAGATTACTCTGATCATACATTTTCGACGACTAGTACCAAAATTTCTTAGACAACATGCGTGTTTGGTGTAAACTTCGAGACAGAAGCGTGCATTAGTTTTTAGTGCATATTTAGAGACACAACCATGTAACACGTGAAAACCAGAAAAACTGATGATTTTTTTGCGGTGTGTCGTATGCGGTATGTTGTGCTTTGACAAAACAATAAAAAGTTGACAGAAATAATATTATTGAGGAAAAAACATTATGTAGCTGACAGAAATTTGCATATCATACTGTACTCTGGGTACGCACAACACGGGAAATTTCTGTTTTTCCAGATGGAACAGTAATTACCGGTTCATGTGTCCATAGCTATCAGAATGTCGAATGAATAACCGCCACGGGCCCGCATAGACGGTGTAATCCGATGGGGGCTACTTACATGTTACTAGGCACCGGCACGACCTTTAACACGCAAAAATAAACTAGGAAATTGCACTCGCTCGTAGCGGGCACTGGGTGACCGAAGCGAAGACGATCTATATAATACGCGCACGACATAATAATTTAATAAATTAATAATTTGTAATAATATTTATTATTATTAATAAATATTAAAAATAAATAGTAATAGTGACCGACTGACGGGATGACACACAGACATTGAGATCCACTTGAGCTGAGTATAGAGGACCTTCGCTCCGCTTTGGTCGATAATTATCAACTTTTTTTTCTGTAATTATATCGAATTAGATGAGTAATTAAAAATATTAGTCTAAGGTTCAACCGAAGCCCAGGAGCCGCAGGTTAAAATCCCGAAGAAAGAGGAGTTGCAGTGCAATTCCAGCCGCCCTTATTGGGTGAACAGTAACGGCACTTTCGACAATTATTTTCAACACAGGTTATGCCGCAGCAATTACCATCACTGCCGAAGACGACAGACAGAATATGAGAATTATCTGCGTGTAAAATGTCGTGCGAGTGCCTTGTCAGCCATTGACACGTAAGTGGTGGGCTAGTAGCTGGTTACCGAATATACTGCTGGTTGCTCGACCTGTAATGCCATGAAGCGCAGTTTTGTTATCATCGCAGTCTCGCGATTTTTAAAGAAAACAATATTGTGAATGTGTTTTGTATTGGCGTTATCAAAACTATATTTTACGTTTGGCATTCCAAGCAAATTGCGATCAGACTTGAAGTGAAACGGCAAAAATGTCGGTCGGTAGAGTACTCGTATTGCATTTATTGCATTATTGTCATTTAATGCATTGCATGAAAATCGAAGGTTTTGCATTTCGCGGCAATTACGGTTTTTCCAAAATTGTCAAAGAAATTGGCATTTTTCACATTTATTAAAAAGCAACCGGGCACATACACTTTCGGTTATCACTGGCGCCCTTCTTAAGCGAAGCGTGTCGTTGCCCATACACGATCGACCGTTTTGCAACACTCCGTTCGTCCGCAAAGTTCGCCACGGAACATAATCCGACAGGCCAGAACTTTCTATGCACGGACCGGCTTGTACAGTACAACAGGTCATTGAGCGCTTACGGAGCGCAAAAAAAAGGCGGCCTCGCGTTCCAATCGCAACATTAGTATTGTCACGCTTTGCTTTACTGTCTACATCAAGTCATGAAGTAACCGAATCGATAGAAGCGGAAGCTCCTCGACCGTTGAATGACGATTGTCAGAAAACGGAAGTTTAGTGAAGACACTTTAGTGCCGTCTCATCTTGCCGCGCTGTCAGACCGTTCAGTGCTGATGCTCCATGTTGCGCCGCTCATTGCACTCTAGCTGCGGACATTATTATAAACAAAAGTGCTGTGCTCGGCATTGTATTGTTCAGCTTTATTTTAGGCTTAGCCAACAAGTGAACAGCTGCGGCTTACTAGATCGACTTTCGGTATACACATTTAGTCATCCCAGTTAAAAAATGGCAGCAATAACTCTAGTAGCAGTGGTGATTCTCCATCTAATTTTATTGCCAATGTGGCAGAATTTTTGGCTTCTTCCAATGGGACCATTTCGCTGTATCATGGCGATAATAAACGGCGCGTCGGACATTGTTTCCACTTGCTACCGATCAATCAATTGAGCTGTTTGCCCAATCAATTGGCCATGTTCAGATAGACAGCGCGCTCCTTCGTGGTATCGATGCCACCGTCGCCGCAGCCAATGACGCACAAATCAGCTCTTTTTAATCAGCTCATGCTAAAAGCCACCTGAACTGGCCCATCTTCGATGCCCGTGTGCCAATCCAGGCGGTAGCTGTGCGGATTCTCTGTTTAGCTGCAGTCTTGAGGACTGATGCGTATGCGATGGCCGACTGGATTACCCGGATCGGACTACAGAGTCGGATCGGTGTAACCCAGTCAGCCAGCGTGGTGCCAAATGCCAAAGGCCCAATACATACTGGAACCAAATGCACGGTGTAGGCTATTACCGCGATAACGAGGTCAGTGCAGTATCAGCAATAACAGTAGCAGTAACTATGGCATTTACAACGAAAGTATTCTGTATTAAACACTGCCAAATTGCGGGACATACATAGAGTTCTCGAATTTCAAATCGTATGGAATATGGATACATACTCCATATTCTAGATAACGGCGAATACAGAGTGTGCCAAATTTAAAATATTGCAGAATGCGGATACCGGCGGGCACACCGAGCTGTACCTCTTTACTTTAGAGCGTATTGCGTTCTCCTTTCACCGTTTCGGCACCATCCTTCATCTAATATCAGTGGGAACATGCTATTCATTGCTGCTACCAACAGATCGACAGTGAGTTGCACGTTTGAATTCTGTTCAGCTGGCGATTAAATTTATACAGAAACGAAAACTGCGGACCGCTAAGGTTGATGACAAGTGACAACCCATGGTTTTGCATCTCGGCGGTAATTAACTATTTCAAAGTTGGTAAACTAACTAGCATCCTTTAGATTTCTTGAAAAG